>JBCNYG010000013.1:1412989-1424143 GCA_039654305.1 Porochilus rendahli | reverse complement strand
AATCTGATACAGACACAAAATAAAGCAGAAAGAGAGAGCGATTAATAGAGAGGGAAAGACAGAAAGAGTGAGAGAGAGAGAGCGATGATAGACAAAGAAGGAGAGAAGGACAAAGCACTCAGTTTGCTCCTGGACATCATCATCATCTCTAATACCTTTTCATCCCCCAACATGGACACTGAGCGCCCGAGACCACCAGACCAGAGCTGGACCTGTAACACACACACACACACACACACACACTTACTATATACCAGTAATACACACTTTTACTGTATGTGTGTGAGTGTGTGTGTGAGTGTGTGTGTGTGTGTGTGTGTTCTTACAATGCCGTCGTGTCCAGCACTGAGCAGCAACTCTCCGTCACCTAGGAAGTGAAGAGCCTCAGTGGAACCGCGGTGAGCGTGATAGCGCCACACGCAGGACGAGCCAGAAACCGACCACAACCTGATCTCTCCATCCAACGTCCCTGAACAGAGCAGAGAGAGAGAGGAGGAGGGAGAGAACGACACACTGCGCACCGTACACTGATGACCTGACAGAGTCTGGAGGTGAGGGGTGGAAACAGAGAGAGAAAGAAAGAGACAAGAAGAAAAAAAAAGAGCAAAAACAGTAAAGAAAGGGTAGAGATGGTGAAACAAATGTAAAGGTAGAGAAAGATATCAAGAGGCACAAGGGATGGAGAGGAAAGAGAGAGAGAGAGATTTGATTAATATGGTTTAATAATCAGGAATACAGTACCCACTACCCAGAATTCTCTGTTCTCTTCCTGTTTCCTGCTCACCCTGCAGTTTTCCTGTTTGATCCAGTCCCATACACGCACGGCTCCGTCCCAGCAGCCCACCGCCACCAGATTCCCCTCAGGGTCAAAGGTCACACAGTTCAGAGGGGAGGGGTTAAGCAGAGACACCTCCTCCTTTCCCTTCTGGGAGGACCACACCTACACACACACACACACACACACTAAATAAAATGTTTCTGCACACCAAGCTTTAAATGCAAATTTATTCTGACCTTCAAAGTGAAATCTAAGGAAACAGTAGCAAAGAGCTTCCTGTCACGGCTAACATCACATCCTGTTATCCTATTGGAGTGGGCGGTCAGGTGGGCCGTCCTACAGAAAACACCACAAAGATGCACTGATCCATTATTTACTGATCTTCATACATCAAGACAGACAGATGTTCAGACTGACAAACAGATGTTTACTCAGGAAGACAGATGTTCAGACTGACAATTATTAAGACCGACAGGTAGATGTTTCGTCAGGTAGACAGATGTTCAGAGAAAGAGACAGACAGATGTTTATTCTGCCGAGTTACAGTAGGAGTTTTTTCTTTTTTTTTTTTTAAGCACACTGACCTGCAGCCGCTGTTAACGTCCCACGCCTCCATCTGGCCGTCGTACGACGTCGTCCACACGACACGCTCATCCGAAAACACACAACCCGAGATCCCATCACAGTTAGTGAGCAGTGACTTCACTTCCTGTTATGATAGAAGGAGGACAAAATGTAAACGTGTAGAGAAAGCCAGGCGTTAAAGCTTCTTCTGCAGGAAGTACAACGCTAACAGCAGGAAGTGATGAGGAAGGAGACCTGGTTGGTGTGCGTGTGGTAGAGATGGAGGGAACCCTGTTCTGTCCCCACCGCCATGAGAACTCCCGCGGGACTCAGAGCCACACAGGACGGAGTCCACTTGAAGGTGGAAAGCAGCTCACTGCAGAAATACACACATCACACAGCCACCAATAAATCACTCCGGATGAGGTTTAAAGAAAACAAAGAGACTGTAATGGTTCCAAAAGGTCATGGGTTCTAGTCCAGGACTCGGGTATTTCTGGTGCAGTTTGCAGTTTCAGCCGGTGCTTGTGTGGGATTCCAGTCCAAAGAGCACATTTGGTTTATGGAGGTTCCAAATTGCCCCTAGGTGTGAAAGTGTGAGCGTTTCTAAGTGTGTGTTGGCCCTGTGATGGCCTGGCGAGCTGTTCAGGGTGTCAGCTGAGATAGGCTCCACCCTCCCCGCTATCCTAATAGGATTAAGCTATTTGGCAAATGAGTGAGTGAGACAGTGATTCGTCAGACCGAATCTTCAGACTGACTTCTCAAAGCGATTCCTTTAAGCGATTCCTTTAAGCGATTCCTTTAAGCGATTCCTACCCAGTCTCCTGTTGGGATTTGCCGTAGCTGTTCATCCATCTGACAACGTAGATGTTTCCCTGCTCCAATGCATGTTCAGCCCAGACATGAGCGGTCGATCCCTCCGGTTCGTTCAGGGCCTGCTGCACAAACATAGCTGGCCAATGGCAGAGCAGGGGGGCGTGGCGTTTCAGGAACAAGTTACAGATCACAAGCTCGTCTGTGGAGAAAACATTTTAATCCATCATCACTTTGATGTATTTACACACACACACACACAGCATTGATAAATCCGAGTATAAATATATACTTATATCGTAATGATGAATATGAATATAATCACGTATGATGAAAATTAAATCTAAACTGCTGGACTCGTCAGCTGAGATAAAGAGGATGGATGAACGTACCGGATATATCGGGACAGCATAGCTTGTTCAGGTTATTGTTTTTTTCTGATAAAAAAACACAATCAAAAGAGGGTGGGGTCAGGGAAATGATGTATGAGATAAAGGGGGTGTGGTCAAGTGGACAACACCCAAAACTATCCACTGATTCAGATGATCCCCATACTGTTATCATATTAAACTGAAATTCAGAAGACCGTCGTTGTATTATTTTAAAGCCCTACCATACAGTACGTAATTCTCCATGAGGCTGCTCAGGAGTCCGTGACGCACATTAGCATACAGGAAGTAGTAACTGCAAAGCAGGAACCGCATCGGCTCCCACTGACCACATTTCATCTGGAAAAAAACAAACAAACAAACAAACAAAAAAAAACAGTGTGAATTTCGGGCATCATGGGAAAAGTGACGTGTAAGTCAGTAGGTGGAGTCACTGACCAGATGAACCGGAAGTTGTGTGAGTGCTTCAGCGTCGCAGTGCAGGAACGTATCGTCTCCGCGAGGATCAGACCGCACCCACAGGTAAGCTATAAAAAACCATAACATGCCCTTTATTTATTATTATTACTATTATTATTATTATTACTTTTATTAATATTGTTGTGAATATTTGAATATAAAACTTTGTTGTACCGGCGAGAATCATGTGCGCCCTGGTTCTGTGGTCTGGATCGGAGAGGTAAAGTTGCTCAAACGCTGATTTCACATCCGGATTGGTGAGAACCCAGGACTGATCCGGTTCCACAAACAGAGACGACGTGATCAGACTGCAACAGGACAGAACAGAACACCTTCAGGCTTCTCAAAAATAACTGCACCGGGAAATAAAGCGTTCCTATCACAGGTTCACTCGATGTTTTGAAGGTTCTAAAAAACCGAGGGTTCGGGAGCCCACTACAGAGGCGAGTTCTTGGATCACTCTGAAGGGCTTTACGTTGCGATAATGACCGGATCGCTGTACGGCTACTTACTAAATACTGATTTACTGAAATGAATTTTATTTGTACACGGTGGAGCAGTGCTTAGTACATCAGCCTCACAGCAAGGATGTCCTGGGCTCGGGTCCCGGGCTTGGCGAAGGCGTTTCTGTGGAGTTTGCATGACCTCCACGTACTTATGTGGGTTTCCTCCGGATACTCCGGTTTCCTCCCACAGTCCAAAGACACGCACATTAGGCTAATAGTCTGTTCCAAATCGCCCCAGACTGCGACTGCTAAGGGTTCTGTGTGTTGGATCTTCAACGGTCTGGTGAGCTGTTCAGGGTGTACCCGGCCTTCGCCCAGTGTTGGTTGAGATGGGCTGAAGCCTCCCTGGGACCCTACTAGGATTAAGCAGTTTAGCAAATGGATGGGTGGAATGGATACAAAAATGATTTTAGTGTTTGCCCTAATTCCACTCTATGTAGCAGGGGTCTGTAATAAAGAAATAACAATCAGCTGGAAACTGTAACTGGACAATCAGAATTGAGTATGGAAATGAGGTGTGTAAGAAGGGTTCTTAGCATCCTAAAAAGGTTCTACTGGGAAGTGTTTCATAACTGGAAATACTCTGTTGTCGGGGTTGTACATAAAAACTTATAGGTTTCTGTCTAACAACAACCAAAGAACCTTCTAAAAGTTCTAGATTTCTAACGACCGCGGAGCCATGTGCCTTTAACAAGTCACAGGATATTTCAGGGTTCCGAAAGAACTCTAGTCTCAACAGAAAACAGAGCCGTAGGGCCTCAGAATAAACAATGAAAGGTTTTAAAAAGCATTAAAAAAAGAGAGTATTTTAGTACTTTTCCTCTTAATTCTTTTTTTATAACCTTGTCAAATGACATGTACCTCTGTAGACTTCGAGTCAGCTGGGAAAAGGTTGCCATGGGTACTTTGGTCTTGGGGTTCCTGGCGTGTTTTATCACTTGCCGCCAGCACAGCGGCAGGTACATGGAGCTCAGATCAGTGCACAGGTTCAACAGGAAGTGAAGATCTCGGTCTTTCAGACCTGTGCAGGTATGAGAGACAAAAACTTAAATTGTGTGTGAAGTTTTACTAGGAAAAAAAAAACAACTGATAAAATTTTGGTCATGATGCAGAACCTAATCCAGATCCAGGGGGGTTTTGAAGAAGTTAAAATTACGCGACAGGGCAAGGAGGTAGAATTTACTCATAATGTGCAGGAAGGAAAAAAAATGCAGAACTAGAGAATAATTGTGGAATAGGCCACAAGGGGGCGCCATAATTCTACATCATCTGCCGATAAAGCCTGGATTAAAGAATGTAGAGATTGCACCACCTTGATGGAGGTCTGCACTCTCTGAGTGTGTTTTTAGTGTTTATTATGTCTGAGTGAGGACAGTGCTGATGATGGCGGTGTGACGTACCATCGGAGCTGACAGTCAGAGCAGCCAGGGTCCAGTTGAGTCCTGTTCCTTTGTAGTGAGCCTGCAGTCTGATGAGCCCGTGCTTAATCAGTTCACCAAGAGACGCAGGGAGACACTGCACGTTCTCCTTCATCTGGAAACAACACCAGGTTTAATCCCGGGATAACCGTACAACTTTCATCCAAAGCCGCAGATGAAAATCCCACGTGGTTCAATAATTATCTGGTTGTGAGCTCAGATCAGAAAAATAAACATATTTTATTATTCAAGAAAGCGTGACTGATGTTCTCTCGAAGTTTAAACACACGACCCTCAGGATTATTGTTACGCTCTTCACTTAAACAAATCTTTTAAGCGATGAAGATGCTGATGATGCGGATGAATAATTCTTATTACAGAGATGCTGAGATCATCTTCGCCAGAGTTGGCAGTGATGGGCGCCGGCCTCCCCGCGACCCTGATTAGGATTAAGAGGATTCTGAGGACGGCTACAGATTCGAAGCTGTGATCCAGGTTGGTAGTCACGCACCTCGTCGAAGAAATGTAGCAAGGAAGAGAAACGAGCGGCAGCGTCAACGTCACCTTTTCAAACGAGGCGTAGTTCCGGAGCTCCTCACAGGCCAGGCGGAGATACAGAGGACTCACCGCTCCCTTCTTCATCAGCAGAGTCTGGAGCTGCAGGTGGAAACACAGGAGGGTCAACACGAGCACACACACACACACACACACACACACACACGTCACTACGTCGCTTACACAGTTTTACTGATACAGTCCCTGTGATTTAAATGTAATATCAGACCTGGTTATTAAAGGCAGAATCGCTCAGTTTCTTCCCGTACACACTCAGCTCCTTCTGCACAATCTCTCTCCGGTCCGGCAGCAGTAACGGCCCCAGCGGAAACAACGTGCAGCTTTTATTTTTGCTGAGAGTGTTGCGCAGATCCGAATCTGTAGTGACGCTCAGGACCACGCACACACCCTGACAGGATGAAGAGAAGTGAGAAATATGATTAACAGTACTGCTAAACAGGAACGGTGCAATCTGATTGGTTCGCTAAAATGTACACTGATATTCATTCATTCATTCATTTTCCGAACCGCTTATTCCCAATTAGGGTCGCGGGGAGGCTGAAGCCGCCACTGCTATACATTCAAGTGAATTTCGCGGGTCAAATACTTCTTGATATTGCATCACTGCCACTGGATAATTTGCCAAACCGTTTAATTTTACCACGGTCGCGCGGAGGCTGAGGCCCATGTCAGTCAACTCTGTCACAGGGACAACACCTAGGAGTCATTTGGAACAGCCAAATTAGCCTAAAGTGCATGTTTTTGGACTGTGGGAGTAAACCGGAGTACCTGGACAAAACCCACACAAGCACGGGAGAATATAAAGACGCCCTCGGCGAGCCTGGGACTCAACCTCCAGACCTTCTTGCTCTGCGGTGGATGTGCTAACCACTATGCGCCCAGTAAGACATGCACATTAGGCTAATTGGTTGTTCCAGACTGCCCAAGGCGTGTGTGAAGGATTGTGTCCATGCTGGCCGAGCTGTTCAGGATGTACGGCGGTTTCACAGCATCGTGCTGCTCACAGTGAGCCACTTTGTTTGTATCCCGTCTACACGGCCTACAAACGGTACACTCGGACAGGAAGGTATCAGACCGCGAGAAGACACACAGAACGTCTACCTGTTTTTCGACGCGGGTTACCTTAGGAACATGCTGGGGTATCCATTCGGAAACTCTTTGCCCTCTAGCATCGTGCACTAGATCTGCTCCGTCGACGAGTAAAGCCAGGGGTCGTCCCTTCTGCACCTTGTTCAGATGTGACGGTAACTCTGACAGCAGATCTCTGTTAAACACACACTGCTTTCATGTTCTGTTTTTCACCCCTTTGTGGACCCCAAGGCAGCACGCGTACGGCCTGCTACCAAGAAACGTAAACCTCTCTCACCTGTAAGATGTGTTGGATGGAAGCTCCTCCTTCTGCTGTGTCCTCTTCCTCAACCATTGGACTAGGCAGCGAAGGAGGAGCTCAACCCCAGAAGCTGATTGGCTAGCAGCTGTGGAGTAGGATATGACATCACACATGGGCACATTCTTTATCCTGTCTGGAGTTTGAAGCTTTTGCGCCAAGGCAGCCTGGGAAAAAGAAGGAGAGAGAGAGAAAGACAGAAAGAAAGACAGAGAGAGAGACAGAGAGAGAGACAGAGAGTCCATTGTAACACATGTGACAAGTGCCAAAAGCAATAAATCAAAACTGTAAACCCTTACCATGAAAGCTGTTTTGCCGACTGCAGGCCCGCCCTCCACAAGCAGGACCCCGCCTTTCTGCTGGCATTCTTCGATTTTCTGTTTTGCTTTTGAAAGCTGCTTTGCTCTGCCGAAAAACTGCCGGCGCTGAGCGTCCTGGTACACTTCCTGTTCTTCAACCTCTGCTGTCAGGTCCGCCTCGTCCGATTCCTGAGCGACAGATCAAAAGTGAAAACAGGAAAACTAAAGATGGTTGAATTTCATCAGTCATCTGATCATACATCTATTATTCAAAGTGAAAAGGCGTGTGTCTTCTGTGCCTGACGTCTCTTTAAAATGGGTGTGGCCTCTGTATCAGTTAATTTTGGGTGAGGATGTGTATGTTGTGTGTGTTAATTTCATTTAGGGAGGCGTGGCCTTTGTGCCAGTCATTCCGTTAAAATGGGTGTGGCCACTGTTGGTTAAGTAGTCAGGGGTTCTGTGTCAGGACTGTGTCTGTTAATTAGAGGTAAGAAGGTGTGGCTTGTGTCTGTTAATTACAGTTAAGGAGGCGTGGTCTGTGGATTTGTTCATCATATTTAAAAGAGGTGTGGCCTGTGTGTCTTAGATACAGTTATGGAGGTGTGGCCTATATGTTAATTACAGTTAAGGAGGCGTGGTCTGTGGATTTGTTCATCATATTTAAAAGAGGTGTGGCCTGTGTGTCTATTAAATACAGTTACGGAGGGGTGGCCCGTCTGATTATTAATTATTCTAAAGGAGGTGGGCCTGTGTGTCTGTTAATTACAGCTTTGGAATCAGTCAGTACATTGAAAGGGGTGTGGCCTCTATTCCTGTCAGTCATGGTGGACACATGGCTCTGTATCAGTTAATCACAATAAAGGAAGTTTGGACTCTGGGACTGTAGGTCTCAGAGAAGGAGGTGTGGCCTCTATGTCTGCTGGTCTGATAGAGGGGCGTAGCCTCTCTGGCAGATCCAGTGAAGTAGGTCTGGTTTAAAACTAAACGCCGTATAAGAGTAAAATGACTCTGTACCATTCCGAGTGATGTTTATTAATGTATATTTGTGGAATTTTGATTCCCGACCTCTACAAAAAGTTTCTGTATCACAGTCCACAGATCCTCAATCACAGCCTTCGCAAAATCCTCCAGACCTTTAACGTACGCCTTTCCATCGACGACTCCGCCCCACTCACACGGATAACTGCAGAGAGAAGAACACACAGTCCATAACGGTGTCACACTTCACATAAAACCTTCTTAAGAGAGACATTAGACTGGTTCAGTAGCGATGCTCTATACGAGGGTCTGTTTCCTCTAACAGCGCCTCATACAGGATGAACACATGAATCACAACTCCTCTCGAACCTCTCTATTCATAAATAAGTACAACCATCCTCTACTGTCTCTCACTATAATCTCTCACTTCATGAGGAAGAAAGTTGTTCCGAACCAGTGCTTACTTTTCAGTCACGCTGAAGTTGTTATTTTTGATCCATTTCTTCAGTTTATCCATTTTGGCCTCGTCTTCCCCAGATTCAGCACCAAAGTCGTCCCTCCAAGCCTCGGGCACTGAGCTACACCAAAACAAATTATTCATTCATTCATTCATCCATTCATTTTCTAAGCTGCTTAATGCTGAATCAGGGACGCGGGGAGGCTGGAGCCGATCTCAGCTGACTCCAGCTGAAGGCGGGGTACTCCCTGAACACCCCGAAATAATACACAGAATGCTGGTGAAGTGCTTAGCACATCCACCTCATAACGAGAAGGTCCTGGGTTTGAATCTTGCAGCTCGGGGAGGGCGTTTCTGGGTGGAGTTTGCTTGTTCTCCCTGTGCTTGTGTGAGTTTTCTCTGGATACTCCGGTTTCCTCCACCAGTCCAAAGACAAGCATATTACACTATTTGGCCATTTCAAATTGCCCCTAGGTGTGTTTATGTGTGTGTGTGTGTGTGTGGACCCTGTGATGGACTGGCGAGCTGTTCAGGGTGTATCCTGCATTTGCCCAGTGTCGGCTGAGATAGCCTACAGCCTCGCCGTCACCCTAGTAGGATTAATCGGTTCAGCAAATGAGTGTTAAAAGGTTTCATTAGCAAGAAGAAGAGCAGTCCTGGAGCTGTGGGAGTCAAAGGAGAGAAGGTGAGTCCGTACCTGAGCAGCTGAGGAGACCTGAAGTAGAAGAACATGCGACTCTGAGCAGAATCAGGAAACACGGCCTGAAACTGGCGAATCTCCATCTCTGTGACCGACAAACTGTCAGGAGCCGACCCCAACTGCCAAACAGAAATATAAAGCCATGAATCTCTAACTAGCTCACAAACCCGGCACTATACCTAAACCTAAACCCCATCGTTCAAACCTAAACCTCACCGTTCAAACCTAAACCTCACCGTTCAAACCTAAACCCCACCGTTCAAACCTAAACCCCACCGTTCAAACCTAAACCCCACCGTTCAAACCTAAACCCCATCGTTCAAACCTAAACCCCATCGTTCAAACCTAAACCCCATCGTTCAAACCTAAACCCCATCATTTAACACGCATTTACTGGCTTTCCTGTGTGGGCATGTGAGCATGTAAGTTTTAAAAAGATACAAAACAATTTAAGAATTTATGACGAGACGTACTTTAAAAAATTAAACATGATTTAAAAAAATGATTTGTCGTTCAGTTCCTACCCAGCTGTACTGAGGCAGTTCAGGCAGCGAGGGCCGTGGTGGAACCAGGCCATATCTCTCTCCCAGAATTCCCAGAAGCACCTGGGAGCGACACACCTCCTGGAGGCAGATCTCAGCGGCACGTGCTGATTCGTCCTCGGTGACGCCCCAGCGCAGATCTACTTCCTGCAGGTGGAGGCAGAGAGGAGCCGCTCGCCTCCGTAACTCCGGGAAAACACTGCGGACCAGGATGTCTCGCTCGCCGTGCATGTCTCTGAACGTAGAGGAGATGAAAACACGCACGCCACACCACCTGACAACAGAACGACCACGACGTGAAAACCTTTCCCTCTCACTGATTCTCTGAAACTTTCACAAAAATAAAAACTATAAAATATTATGAGCTTAATAATTACAAGAATTACTTATTATTATTATTATTAATAAATGAAATATTTATCTGATATTAATGCCATTTCTCTAAAATATAATTATAGATGTAGAAACATAAAAAAATTGTATATATTAAAACCAAGAAATGTATTTTTAGCAAAAAAATGAAAGAAGGGCGTGGCCTAAGAAGGTTAACACCCTATATCCAGGTGGGCACAATATTTAGGCCGATTCTTTTCTTCAGGCAAAACGGGCCAAAAAAGAGGTTTGACCGACTCTGAAAAGTCAAAATCTGTAAAAAACAGAACAAAACAAACAAAAAAACTAACTGTGTGCACACAATTTTCTCCGGGATCAATAAAGTATCCTGATACTGATCATAGAACTATCTAACGTTTTCTTGCAGAAGGTCAACAGGGTCGAAACAAAGTGTTGAGAGAAAAAAGACGCAAATTAACTTCCAGAGATTTACCAAAAATCAGGTGTGACGCTACGAGGAACCCGCCGTCCTCCAGTGCTGCATATTCCAGAACTGTAACCCACCTGGAGGACCCAGAAGTACGAGGTGTTCAGTGCTCAGAGACACGACCGGGTACGGAAGGCTGAAATGTGACCCCCACTGAACAAGACATAGAAGTTAAAACGTAAACACTGGGCCAAGAAGCCATGAAGACGGATTTCTAAAGGTTTTATGGACTGATGGAATCAGAGTGACTTGTGACGGACCAGATGGACGGGTTCGTGGCTGGACCGGTGTTGGGCACAAGGCTCCACTTCAATTCAGACGCCGAGGTGGAGGTGGGTTCTGGTATGGGCTGGTATCATGAAAGATGAGCTGGTTGGACCTTTTCGGGTTGAAAAAGGATTTAAAATCAACTCCCAGAACTACTGCCAGGTTTTAGAGGACACTTTCCTCAAGCAGTGGTTCAGAAAA
>JBCNYG010000013.1:1351423-1365040 GCA_039654305.1 Porochilus rendahli | reverse complement strand
TGAAGAAGAGGAAGAGCTCCATCCTGGCTAGACTCTCTCCAAGACACACCCTGCGCCCTGAGAAATAGATAAGTAGCTTTGAAACTAAATTACAGATCTCCATATTCAGCAGATTCAAACAAAAGTATACAGCACCCCCTGCTGGGCCTGCTGTATTACCACATTTCCAAAGTAACCACCAACGTTTAAAAATCCGTAAAAAAAATCCTGGATCCTGGATACTGCAATCTGCTTCCATACACAATGGAACAATGTTGGAGGCTGAATAATTTAATAACTGTGAGGTTTCAAATGGTTTCCCTGTAAAGTCGTTCCAATTCCAAAACTTTGAGTGGCCTACAAACATGGCTGCCAAAGACTAGAGCACCCAACCACCATCACAGACGCTCTGACGTTGACTTCATTCCTGCAATAGCCTTGCCAATGTGCTCTAAAATTCCTGGTCATGACTACAGTTCTGTATGATTAGTTCTTCTTATGTCCACAACCTCTGGATATGAAAAATTGCATTTTTATTTATTTTAAAATGATTATTGTCAACTATTTTATTAAAAAAGTTTAAAATGCAGATTAAGATGTTTTAATAATGTGATCAGGCAGACAATATACAGTCCAAGCAGAGGTACATCAGTGACGCAAAACACTGAACAGTGTTCAAACAGAATCAGGAGATCAGAGACAGAGCGCAGAATCATGGTTGTGGAGCCAAAACAGGGCTGTTTGTACACAGAAATAACAGTAAATGACACAGTTTGATAACGACTGGCAGAGCACCACTGATATACAAAAACTTCTGACCTTAACAGTATTCCTCCACAGTAAAAATGAAGTTGAGGTAAGAAAATAATTCTAAACAACTGAAGTTGTGACCACATGCATATCATTTTCCTGCACGGAAACTCGGAGTACACGGGAGTTTGGAGCGCTCTGGAGCACCGCAAAGTGGTTTTCCCATTACATTCCACAATAAGAGTTTACCTTGGAATTCTTCAAGCACTTTCTTCAAATACTGACTTTCTTCTCCTCACTCCCTTTTTTTCCCATTCCAAAGTCTCGAAGGGTGGTGAGGGAAAACCGTCTCATTTCTTTCCAGTTTTCACCGTCGCTAGACAGAATTCCTGAAGTGAAAATAGAAATTATGAGACTCTGAAGTTTACTGCTGAGGCACAAAGGAGATTTTTATAAATCACCTCACATCTCTGAATGCTTCCACTCATGATGATGACATGTGGATTTATTTGGCTGGGGTCTTCCTACCAGACATTTCTGAGGTGCCCACAGTACTTTAAAAGCTGCTTTACCCCCAGAGAGGTATAACAGGCTATCGGATCAATGCCTTTTGGTAGACCACCAGACAATGATGCAAACCCTTAAGAAACGTACAGTTCAACCTGTTTATTAAAAAAAAATTAAAAATAACAAATATATATATATATATATATAATTTTTTGCCAGAGAGTGCATTTAAACTTTAACCAGTTATAAAATAAGTACATTAAATTGAGTTTGTTAATTAAAAGTGTCCTTTGCTTAATTCAAAGAAAATGGGGCTGATGTGTCTGCTCCCGAATTCATCTGCATAATTTACGAGTGCTTGTTTGACAGTTTCATATCCTGCCAAGACAACCATTTTCTTAGGCCCGAAATACACAGTGAATACCGATCCATCCATCTGTAAAAGAAAAAAAAATTGTTTTGAGTGGTCCGTGGAAAAACACTGAACCAGTGGGGTGATGGGGTGGGGGGATTATTTTAAATGTAATTATAAATATTTTCATGGTGCAGTCATGCCCGACCTCAAGAGGAGGGGCAAAGGGTACAGGTGTTTCAGCCATCTGGACCACAAGACCTTTGTGAAACTGTATAAATCACCTGTTCAAACTACAGAGGTGGCATCCAGTATCCAAAACATAAAAAGGTCAAACAAACAAGCGAGAATGTCCAATGTAGGGCCACTCTCTGTTTATCATACGGGGTCTAGGATCAGGTCAATTACTTTATCCAGAGAGACCCCGAATCTTCCTATATTGAAATATCGTAGGCAGAGAAAATATATTATCCAGGTTGTAAAAATAGTCAATGGAATGTTTTATCTTGAAGCAACCACCTTTTTTAAGTTCTCAGAATCAGGAACTATACATCTCCAGTGGATCATTCTCATGCAACTGCAATCAATCGATCAGCCAGCGAATATTCTATAATCATTTTTAAACATTTAAGACAATACTGGGCAAACTGGGATCGGTTTGATGTAACTAGCGTGATGTAAAGCACTTTGATGTAACTAGAATTTACTAATAAATAAATTTACAGTAAAACAGTGTGGATGATAAACCTTAAGGGCTGAAATGTTCCCCTGAAGGTTCCAGTAAGTCTTCTCTAAGCAGGTTCACACAATTTAAATCAATATTATATTATTGTTTTACAGCAAACTTCAACTTTCTTGACTTGTCACAATTCTAACAGCGTCAAAAATGATGTCTCATGCCACTGACTACCATTCGTTCTTTTCTTTCCGAAAATACACGCTCCAAGCCCTTAAACAGTAATAATAAATATCTAATTTATTAAATGCTTAATACTAAATAATGCCAAAGTGACTTAGACTGTCCCAGTGGGTAAAAAAAGTAGATTTTTATTTGAGCCAAATATAATTGACCCTGTGATTACAGTTTGTGTTCTGATAAAATATTATAATTTAAAAACCAAAATACCTTAAAAAAGACAAATAAAATACAACATGTATAACTTTTTTTTAAAGGAAGGAACACAAATCAGGTTTAGTATTCAATACATAAAATTTTAACGTTAATGTTTAGCTAATTTTTTAAGGAATCTATTCAATGATTGGATTGTCTGTATGGCTGCCAGTAGAATCAGGTCACTGGTATAGATGATGTGACTGCTAACAGAAGAAGCAGACTAAGTTATAGAGCGTAGAGACTATACTTTCTGCTCAGGTTCAGTCAATTTATACAAAACCAATAGGACACTTCACACTACAAATGAAGAAATATCTAAAACAGACAGCAAAAGCAACCCATTAGCTTCTTAAGGCGAAGAAATTTAAGTTTCTTAAATGACCAAGTCAGTCAGTTGAATATGGGTTTCAATTACTGGCAAAAGTGAAGTCAAAAAACCCACAAAACCCCTCTTAAATTAGAGCCGAAATTCAATAACATCTTCAGTGATTAATTTCAAATACATTGTGTAGGGTACAGAGACAACATTACAAAAAATGTGACACTTTCTGAATACAGTGTAACACTGACTGATTATTTATTGATCATAATCATACAAACCAACATTGCCGTTTTAATCATACCATAGCACCTGTTTAAAATTTGTGTGTGTGTGTGTGTGTGTGTGTGTGTGTGTGTGTGTCTGTCTACACACATAGTGTGAAAGATAAACAGAAAATACATTTATGGTCTGACTCAGGAGGAGCTCGGAATTAGTCCAAAACACTCAACTGGCCTTAATTCTAGATCTGTTCAATGCAGTTTATATCTACATATGCAGGGATTGTTAAAGAGGTTGATGCAGATTTTTGATTTTGGTAAACCAGTCGTTAAGTGTATATGTGAGCTCGGCGAACTGCACACAGTTTGTGAGGAGAGGGGTTCAGTGTGAAGCCCACAGCTGGAGTGAGATCCAGCTGATCTTCAGACACCCCTGGTGGAGGAGTGAAGCGGAAATGCTGCATTAAGGTGGTGAAGAAGAGGAAGAGCTCCATCCTGGCTAGACTCTCTCCAAGACACACCCTGCGCCCTGAGAAATAGATAAGTAGCATTAAAACTAAATCACCTTCATTTCAGGTCACCACATTCAGCAGATAAAAACATTTCAAACTACCTGCAGAAAAAGGCATGAAGGCATCTTTCTTAACGAACTGGCCTTGATCATCAAGGAAATGTTCCGGGTGAAAGGTGTGCGGGCGTTCCCACTGACTCTCGTCCCTCAACACAGACGTCAGGAGAGGAATCACGCAGGTACCCTACAGAGGACACAGCTTTATATCTCTATCTGAATCCAAACGCTTCAGCCCTAATTATAAATTACCTTCTTGATGAAGAAGCCCTGGAATTTAACATCACAGCTAGTGGTGTGGGGGATACTCATGGGCACTATGTTAGCAAATCTCTGAGTTTCGTGGATCACAGCATCTGTGTAAGGCAAATTCTTTCGGTCCTCCATCACTGGCTGACGGCCTCCGATGACTCTGTCGATCTCTTCCTGGACTCGGTCTACAACCAAGAAAAACTGGAGAGTTATCCAAAACAAAACCCATCAAACCTTCTGGTATAGCCTTCTCCAGTGGTCTTCCTCTGGACAATGTTGAAAGTTTAAATCTTTGTAATTTCATGTGAAATCTCACCCTGAACCGCAGGATACTTTGCCATTAACAGAAGGCACCAGCAGAGTGTTGTGCTTGTGGTATCACTACCAGCAACAAACAGGTTGGCAACTGTCATAAGCAGATTCTGTTCATGATATAAAGAGTTTTTATCTCCAACTTTCTGCCAAAAACACAAAAACACATGTATAACAATTAGTCAGAGTGAGAGTGGCAAGTCAGGACATGGTGGCAATAATTTATTGTATAGTGGTTGAAAAATGCTGGTTGGTGCATTAGACACTTATCCAGCTAATCAAAGCCATATGTCATGTTGTAGCTTTAGCAGAATGATAAAACATGGGCTTTTTAATTGTGTTTACAGTATTGTGCAGTGATGATTATACACCACCACTTTTGAGGAAAAAAAGTAAATATTTAGTGCTGCCACCCTTCACTTTGATTACAACATTTAACCTTTCAGTCAAAGTGGTCACATATTTTTTTCATTTCTTCACTCGCTAAACATTTCCATATGGTTTAAAGTTCATTCATGCTGTGCAAAAGTAAAAAAATATTCTGTTTTGTTCTGAAAAATTGGTATTTTTCATTGTTTCAGTGTTTATTAGCCAGATTCCTACCTCAATATAGTTGTCGGAATTCTTTTTTTGGTTCTCGTTGCCTGCAATAGCATTGTTCCATATAATTTTACTTAAAAATTATAGGGAAGTAATTTTTTACTTCTTTTTATTAGGAGCCCTTTTAGACAAAAGTGGTGGTGTAGAATCTTCACTGCGGTATATTCTATATAATATGGTAATATGCTATGTTTTCATATTATTTCATTACAAAACATAATAAAAATAATAGTTTCATTTATATTTCTCTTCATATGTTGCATTTTGTGTTGAAAGAAATTCCAAAATCGAAAAAAACCTTCTAAATATAAAATAAACACTCTTGAGGAAAAATGCATCTGTTGTATTTAAAGAAAGCTGAGGCTTATTGTTTACCTTTTTATAATTTTTTTGTTTGTTTGAACTGCTAGGGTTCACTCGAGGCCTTTACTCTGAATGTTAGATTCACAGATCTAGCCTGTTTTCTTATAAAATAATAACAAACTGATGCTTCATCACAGAACATCTTAAAGCGTTTGAACTTACAGCATAGTTTAACAAAATAAGGGCCCCTAACTGAACAAACAAGCTAGAAATTACCCAGTGTATTTGCTCTCTGGATTCTATATACACCCTGAAATTAAATTATACACAATTTACACATCTAAACGTAAGACGTACCTCTGCGTTCTTTTTGCGTATAAGAAAAGCATCAGCCAAGCACCTGGTTTCCTCCAGATTTAAAGTCTTCTCCAAATTCTCCACAAGCCGTTTTATTTGATTCATACTTTGCTCATGGTACTTCATTGCAAGCTTACAGTCCTTTAGCCAGCGGCCAAGCCGGGGAAACATATTATATATCTAACGGTACATGCAAAGAAAAAACAATAACCATTGTATAGAATCACACGACATAAAGTACATGTTTCTGGCACAGTTAAATAATGCTGTAATGTGATGTTCATTTTTGCAGATGAGAATATTACCAGTATAGAAGGGGAGCCACCAATCTTGATGCTCTCGTCGGCCAGAAAAATCATTTCTTTGAACTGAGGGTCACTGTATTGAAACCTGCTTCCATACACAATGGCTGAGATGATGTTGGAGGTCGCATAATTTAAAGGCTGTGAGGTATCAAATGGTTTTCCTGTAAAGAATTAAGCAATAATGAATATTCCAAACGTTTCCTTTGTAGAAGTGCGTACAAGTCATGTCAGTGCAGGAAATGGAAACAAGCCTGTTTATTTAACGACTCAGCACCTGCAGTAGCCTTGTGAGTCCTTGTGAGTCCTTGTTCTCTAGTAGTCATGGCCATGGCTACATTTCTGGGCATTTGGTTTGTGTCCATCTTTTGTGGTGTGAATTGTGTTTGCACCTCACCTGACACATGCCTGTACTCCTTAATTCTAAACAAGGTTTTGGGTTTGATTCCTTGTTTTATAGTGAACACGTGATCTGAAACTCTCACAATCTCCATAACTTGACACTACTGTCGAATTTCTTTTTTTTTAAACAAAAAAGTACAAAAAAAAAGAGTATTTCTCCTGTATTGGGGATGTGAGGTGTGCACTTTAAAGATGTTCCAATCCAATCTAAACCACCTTTATTTATAGAGCACTTTAAAAAAAACACCAGTTGTACAGAGTGCAATATATAGATAGTTGGACTATCTGGAGACGAGCGATGGATGACCCACTAAACACGTTAAGTGCTTTACAGTAATCCAGCTGAGTGGTAACAAAGGCTTGGATTACGATCTCAAAATGCTGCCAAGAGACAATTGGCTTTAATTTGGCCAATTGCCCCAGATGAAAATAATATATAGACTTATCTGTATCCAGAAGTAAAGGTGGATACAGATATTAAGTACCAGAGGTCTTTTGGAGGTCCCAGAAGTGCCACCAAAAATCACATGTCTTTTTTTCATTAAAATGTAAAAAGTTAAAAGTCATCCAGGAGTTTATGTCATCAGTACACTTAAGCAGTGGTCTGACTGAAAAAGCATTACTCTTTTTAAGAGCAGCATATATTTGGGGTCATCTGCATGACTGTGGAACCCAATATCATGCTTCCAAAGTATAGAGCCCAGTGGAAGTAAGCAGAGAGAGAAGATAAAAGGGCCTAAAATTAAGCCCTGCGGATCCCCACATGAAAGAGGGGCAGAGAAGGATACAGAATCACCAAACCTGACACAGAAAGTTGGGTTTGGCAAATATGTCCCAAGCCAGTGTTCTCCAAAGCTGTTCCTGAAGACCTACCTTCCTGTAGGGTTTATCTCACACCAAAATCTAACACACCTCTTTGACTTGTTCAAGAACTTCTTCAAGGCAATAATCAGGTACTCAGCTGTGCACGATTAAGGCTGGAGATAAAACCTGCAGGAAGGTCGATCTCCAGAAACAGGGTTGGAGACCACTGCCAGTGCTGTCCTCCTAATACCCACCCACTGTTCCGAAGGGGAAGCTAAAATATCATGATAAATTGAAACAAAAAAATTATAAACGGAAATTTTAACTAAATTCTTTTTACAGTAATTACGGTTTATTGTACATTTTATCATCTTGTAATGAGAGTATACCTTGAAATTCTTCAAATACTTCTTTCAAATAGTGAGTTTCATCAATTATTTTCCCCTCACTCAGTTTTTTGCCCATCCCAAAGTCTCGAAGGGTAGAGAGGGAAAATCGCCGCATTTCTTTCCAGTTATCACCGTTGCTTAAGAGAATTCCTGTTAAAAGAACAATATAACAATGCGTACGGAAGACCATCATGCTCACTCACTCATTTGGAAAGCTGTTTAATCCTGTTAGGGTTGCAGGGAGGCTGGAGCTTATCTCAGCTGACTTTGGGCGAAGGCAGGGTACACCCTGAACGGTTCACCAGACCATCGCAGAACTAACACACACAACCATTCACACTCACACTCATACCTAGGGGCAATCTGAAACAGAAAATTAGCCTTCTTGTCATGCTAACGACCATGCCGCCAAGACTATTATATCTATTTGTGAATAACACAGTTAGGTTCCTTAGTAAGGTCAGCACAACAATTGTTGTAAATTTGTCTTTGTACACCACCACAGTGGATTTGAAAAGAAGCAGTCAAGGTGTGATTGAGTTTTTTACACATTCAAAAGTAACAGGATAACTGATTAGCAAGCAGTAATGAGATAAAAGGTCTGGGATTGACTCCAAAGTTTTGAATCTGCATTTAGTGTTTATTGGAACTCTCAATATGTGTTACAAAGACATGCCAGTGAAAGCAGAGTAGGCCATCAGTAGGCTGAAAAAAATAAACATACCTATTAAAGGGATAGCCTAAACTTTAGGATTGGACAAATCACCAACCTGGAACACTCTTAAAACGAAGCAAGCCCAGCAGCACCAAAAGACCTGGAAGACTATGAAAGGCAACTAAACTGGATTTTGCATTCCTTCCTCAAAGGTCGAAGGTATAGTTATTGTTCCAAGGTGGGAAAATGAGTTTGCAGCAGGAAAATACATGATTCCATAAAAACATGCAACACATTACACATAGTACACACAATATCCCATTATTACATAACACATAACACATCACATATCACATGGCAGATTAAGATTCCTTGGTGAAGAACAACCCATTCACAAACAATATTATGGAGGGAGGCTTACGATTGTCTATGATCTAAAGACACTTTCAGGAATGTAAATATGGAGGGTTCACCTCAAGATAACAACCACGGGTTACACTTAAGGACCAAAAAAACACAATTCAATTTGACTGTCTGTCCATTTCGGAACAAGGATTGAGAAGAATATGGAGAATGAAAGGAAGGGCTCATGATCTAAAGTTACCATATAATCTGTCAAACATTGTGAGCATGTATGACTCGCTAGTACAACCAGGCATCTGCAGCGATGGTGCGACAACAATAACCTGGACCTTAACACATCCAAGACAAAGGAGATGATAATGGACTTCAGGAGATCTAAACAATCTGAGCGCCCTGCCCTCTATATTGGTGGAGAGGAGGTAGAGAGGGTGGAGTGCTTCAAGTTTCTTGGACTCCACATCACTGCGAGTTCACCTGGACCACAAACATCTGTCACCAGGTGGGGAAGGAACAACAAAGGATTTACTTCCTCAGGAAGCTCAGAGAAGCCCGCCTACCACGACCCTACTGACAACTCTTACCGCTCTTTTACCGCTCCGCCATCGAGAGCCTCCTGACCTACTGCTGTACAGTGTGGTTCAGCCGCTGTACTGCAGAAGACAGGAAGGCCATGCAGCGGGTGGTGAGGACGGCGGAGTGGGGAATTGGGACTACACTATTTTTTTATAATTGCTGCTAAGCTAATTTTCATTGTTCATGCAACAGTCGAAAATAAAGATCTCTTTATCTTTATCTTTATAAACATTTCTAACAAGCGACAGATTGTTTATTCTCGTTGAAAGTTGTATTGATACTTGATCAATGAAATGAAATTAGCTGCCGTGACAATCCAATCGGATCGTGTGTCTTCAGCTCCCTGCTCACAATGTTAGCCTCTATCTGCACTAGTGGCAGGAATCAGCAGTGTGCAGTTCATTTGAGGCATCGGTGGTCGGGTCGAGTGAGTTTTTAATTAAAAGTTTTGAGAAAAAAGATTGAGTTGTCGGTGCAGGTAAAAATACGAACGTTACTGTCCACGGTGTGCGTGCGCCACACTGGGAAATGAACACCGCAAAGCGAACATTTCGGATGAACATATACAAAACAAAATTATTAATGTTCTGAAAAACAGCAACTCGGGGAGGCTGGAGCCCATCTCAGCCGACACTGGGCGAGGGCGGGGTACACCCTGAAGAACTCGCCAGACCACTGTTGGGCCAACACGCATACAAGCATTCACATTCACACTCGCAACTAGGGCACTTTTGGGTCAGCCAGTCATCCTACTGTGCATGTTACTGGACTGGAGGAAACCGGAGTACCCGAAGGAAACCCACGCAAGCACGGGGAGAACATGCACACTCCACATGGAAACGCCCTCCGAAGCCCAGGAATGGAACCCAGGACCTTGTTGAAATCATTGACCCCAGAACAGTATTTGTGTTGGATAAATTTTGAAATGGCTCTCATCGAAATATTACTTGAGCTTTGGCTCGAACGTCTCGACACTGATAGAGACACGACGAAGAAAAAACCGAGGCAGGGAATGGAACGAAATAGCCGAGAATATCGGTGTGTCGCTAGTGAGAAACCTAGCTAAGCTAGCATCGAAGTGAAAGACAAGCGCCGCTCGGATTACGGATTATGGATTGTCCTATGATGAACACTCAGATGTTGCTGAAGGAGTAACGCGTGGAGTTTGCTTTAAGGAGTAAAAAGAAATAGTTTTGCTCTTCGCGGTCTGTTAATTCGAGATTACGAATGGCATTTGATAAAGTTTCCAATCACTCTGAACTCAGAGCCCGCCCCTTTTGACTCCGCCCCATTTTTACCTTTACTGTTCCTGTTGTTATAGTATCCATAGTTGTATCGGAGGCATTCCTGCGGCGTGCGTGTAGACGGTGCTCTTTTGTTTTTACTCGGAAACTGGTTTGCAGAACAGGACTGACCTGTCTGACGTGAACCCGCCCTGCGTATGAGTGACATCCAGGAACGCAGGAGCGCCGTGTCGTACTGATAGAAAATCGGAAATGGGTTCCTAAAATAACCTCGTCGTTTCCACGCCGATCACAGACGCATCAGCGCGTGAAGCCCCTCACGGACACGTCGTATTCCACTTAAATAGAACGATGGAATAGGCTTGTATAGGTTGTTATTATTACTTTTATTATTATATGATCACAGTTTTTTTTTCATGTGCCTGTACACAGTGGTGCAGTGATCAGCACGTCAACCTCACTGCAAGAAGGTCCTGGGTTCCATTCCCGGGCTCGGGTGTTTTTGTATCCGTTTTCTCTGGGTACTCCGGTTTCCTTCCACAGCCACACCCCCAAATCCCCACAGCCACAACTGAAAATCTAATGCAGAAGGTCGGAATCAAAGATGGGACTGAATGTTGAAAGGATGATATGGGTGAAATCAAGGGTCCAAAACCGTTTTGGCCATACCGCGGTCGTCCCTTGAAACGGGCCGACAGACCTCACCAGACGTGCAGGTGACGCAGTGAAGTGTCTTACAGTTGAACTGAAGTGGAGGAACGCTCAGCAGTCGAGGATTCCACCCATGGATGATGTGTTGCGTGTGTTTGGAGTCGAAAGTCAGCGGCGCGGATTGTGATGACGAGGAAGACATCTTACGTGTCTGAGTTTTCGGTAACACGATGTTGTGGAGGCTGCTAGTGTGGCAGGACAAGACACGCCCCTTGTGGGTGGGATATACTTTTTTAATTGGAGAAACACTTACAGTAATTTGTGCAGGATGCGTCATCAGAAAGGCTTCGTTATTTTCTCGGCAGTGATGTTCCTGGAATCTTCCAGAAGTACTTTTAAAATGAAAAAACATATATATATAGTTCTGTTCGGTTCTATTCAATTTTATTTGTAAAGCGCTTTACGTAGTACAAACAAATTTAAAAAAGAATTTAGACATTTAAACATTTCTTTTATAAACCCTCCCCATCCCTAATGAGCGCGCCCGCGGGGACGGTGGTGAGGAAAATCTCCCTCAGACGACGGAGGGATACGTTTACATTAATATAATCGTATTTGTTTCTAAATTCAAGGCCTTTGCTACCAGTTTGTGTCGTGCACTCAAAGCTCTTCCCATTAAAGAGGACCCCTTGGGGGTGGGGATTATTTGAACCAATCAAGCCACATGCTTGTAGCTTAGTTTAAGGTTCACATTGGTCAGGTTGGGGTGGCATAGTGGCGTAGCGGTTAGCATAGCATGTCCGCCTCACAGCAGGAAGGTCTTGGGTTCGGGTCCCGGGCTCATGGAGGGTGTTTCTGAGTGGAGTTTGTATTTTCTCCCCGTGCTTGTGTGAGCGTGAACGGTTGGGTGTAGCCTGTCTTCACTCAGAGTCGGCTGAGATAGGCTCCAGCCCCATCGCGACCCTAATAGGACTGAGCTGTTCTGTGAATGGATGGATGGATGGATGGATGTAGTAGTCTGGTCACTGAAATCTGTGCCATTATTCGAGTCATAAAGTGCAGAGCGTGGGCACATGTGCTGGTACATTGTGTACACAATGAGACTCTTTTGGTGTTTTCTCTTCAGGACGTTCAGTATTTTATGGATTTTGATGAAAGAGGATCTTGATCTCTGATGGGTGTTGTTCCCGACCTGTTTGTAACCCTTGGCTAATTTGCGATGCTCTTGGTAGACCGTGTGGGGTGCTATTAAAAATAAATGAACTACGTCTGTGTTAGTAGACGAGCCACAGTATTTGGCCACGCCCACTGGATTGTAGTATTGGTGCTGGACTAACAGTAAGTCCGGGAGAGGTAAAGAAATAACCCTGATATAAATTCAGAGTTGTTTAAACCACACAGGTAAATGTGGCATCAATAATATTTTCTCATTTTTTTATCTTTCAGTTGGAAAAACGTCCCTGATAACCAGGTTCATGTATGACAGCTTCGACAACACTTACCAGGTACGCGGTATCATCCGCTCCGCTCTGCTCTCCGGGTAGCTGTCGCCTCGGACATCACTGACGTGATGTTTTTCTGTCTGTTTCTAGGCAACCATCGGGATCGACTTCTTATCAAAAACCATGTACCTGGAAGATCGTACGGTAAGAGAGAGTCCTTCATGCTTCACTGAGAGCGTTTCAGTGCGTAGGCGTGCGCCCATGATGCGTACGATTCCATGGTGCACCACAGTACACGTACAGGTTTTTGTACTATTTCACTGTATCGTAACGTTTGCTAGCAAATCGGCGATACGTGTCTTAGTGATTACATACTAATAGCAATGTTACGCAGGAATCATGGAAGAAAACAGGAAAGGTTCTGCGGCAGCTTTTAACTTCTAGCCAAAGGTTTGGTGTTAAATCTTAATCATGCAAAAAATAAGTTAAATAATTCTTCATATAAAAAAATTGAACAGAAGTTAAAAATTATTACTGGTTCTTATGTGTATATTCTCTCACACTCAGGAGCATGAGGGGGAGATGAAGGTTTTTTATGTGATACTGCAAAGAACACATTGAACATAATTTAAAAAACCTTCAATGAAATATCTGTTTATATTTCATATAAATATACTAACATCGAGTGTAAGATACATAGATGTGTGGAAGCTATCTGGATATGGAGGTGAAAGTGGGTTAGGAGGTGGGTGTGGAGGTGGAGGTGGGTGGCGAGGTGGGTGTTGAGGTGGGTGTGGCGCTGGTGGAGGAGCTGGAGGTAGGTGGTGACGTGGGTGTGGAGGTGGGTGTGGAAGTAGAGCTGGAGCTAGAGGTAGGTGTAGAGGTGGGTATAGAGGCAGGTGTGAAGATGAAGGTGGGTGTGGAAATGGGTGTGAAGATGGAGGTGGTGCTGGGAGTGGAGATGGATGTGTGTGTTGAGGTGGTTGTACAGGTAGGTGTTGAGGTGAGCGTAGTGGTGAAGGTGGAGGTGGGTGTGGGAATGAAGGTGGGTTTGGATATAGAGGTGGGTTTGGAGATAGAGGTGGTGTAGAGATAGAGGTGGGTTTGGAGATAGAGGTGGGTGTGGAGATAGAGGTGGGTTTGGAGATAGAGGTGGGT
>JBCNYG010000013.1:1340333-1351323 GCA_039654305.1 Porochilus rendahli | reverse complement strand
CGATCTGATGAGAGGAAAACTTTTTCACCATGTCATGTAGGACATCATTAATAAGGGCCTGGGAAACAGCAGGGGCACTAGTAAGGCCAAAGGGTAAGACCAGATATTCATAGTAACCCATGGGTGTATTGAAAGCAGTTTTCCTCTCATCTCCCTCCTTGATGCGCACCAGGTGATAAGTGTTGCACAGGTCCAGCTTAGTGAAAATGGTAGCTCCTTACAGTAGCTCAAAGGCATCAGACATATGGGGAAGACAATATCTGTTCTTGACAATAATATCATTCAAGACACGATAATCAATACAGGGTCTGAAAGAGCCATCTTTCTTACTTACAAAAAAGAAGCCAGCACAAGCCGGGGAGGAGAAGGGTTGGATGATGCCAGCAGCCAAGGATTCATCAATGCATTTCTTCATAGTCAGACATTTAGGGCCCGATAGGGAGTATATATGAACCCTAGAGGGACATGACCCCAGAAGAATAGCACAGTCATAGGGCCTATGAGGTGGCAACAAGGTAGCTCTAGACTTGCTTCATGTCAAAATAGTTCACTGGTACCCTGAACAAATCTGAAAAGTTCTTCAGTCCCTCATGGGTTGAGCAGGTGGTGCATCAGGTTGGCTACTTTGATCAGACAAGAACAGTTGTAATTGTTGCATCTGAGCTGTCACAGTTGAGGTTACAAACTCCATGTGCTTGGACATAGACTCTAGCTGAGCTTGTTGTTTCCCAACAATGTGGCATTCACTTCCAGTATTTTTTTAAACTGGTTAGGATCTGCTGGATCCATGTTGGTCAGATTGTACTGTCAGGATTTTTGAAAGGCAAAAATTAAACCTAAGCACAGAGTTTTTTTGTGCGGTTTAATGTAAAGTCCAAAAATACAAAATTCCGGGAAAAACTATAAGCTCTACAATATCCACAAAAAAAGATAGCAACATCAGATATAAAAATATCCAAGCAGGGAAAAAAACAGAAATTACAGGCAAAGTCCAGAAACAAAGAATATCTCTACAACCAATAGGATCAGTCCAGGAAAATACACACGAGATTAAAAGAACTCAAGACAATCTGACAAAGACTCACAAAAAAAGAAGAAATAAATAGAAAAGCTACTACAAACTGATTGAACATAGCTGTGAACTCAAATTGGCTGAACAGTGACAATAACAGGAAGTAGGGGTGGGGCAAAACGAGAGCTTGGTGAACCAAAAAAAAAAAAAAAACACATATAACAGAAATGGCCAACGGACGGCAACAAGTAAACAAACCTCTTTGACAGAGCCTGACAATTATGAAAATATATATTTTTTTAAATATATATTTTGCTTGGTTGCTTTTGTTTAGTATTTATGAATGAATTATTGAATAAAAATGTGAATAATGTTTCATGTGAATTATTACATTTGAACAAAAAAAAATATAAAAGTAAAACCACAATAATGCATCAGGAATTAATTTATTTAATCATGAAACTTTAATTATACAGGATAGAAAAATTATGGACATTTATGACCCACAGATTTAATAAAATATTCTATAATAAATAATTCTAAAGGTAATGTTTATTCATCATCAGATTAATAAGGCAATAAGAATCCACGGTGAGTGCACTGTATATTAACCCAATTCTTAAAATAAAAATGGCTAAAAATATAAAATAAAATGGTTTTACACACAATAGGGTGTGTTTCCAACAGCAACAACACAAAAAACACAGCAGATTAAATAAGTTTTATTATCATTACCGAAGCAAAAATTATCTCTACAAACATCTACATTCTACTCTCATTATGTGCCTGCAATTACGTACAGCATATATTACAATTCACCTCGAATTGGTTTTCTATATTTTTCTTTTTTCTCCCTCATTTTTTATTATTCCGTCGCACTTAATGAAGCCCAAACGGCAAAGTGCTCCCAGGTAATGCATATATAAAAACGTGTCTCATCACCACAGAGTGTGTTTTATTGGCATTTCGCTTTACCATGGTGACACAATTAGCCAAAAACCCTGCCATGAAGCCAGCTGAAATTAATGGGTAGAGGCCGATGAACTCTCCTACATTTGACTCCTTGCCAAGAAGCCATACTGTCACATAGAAACTTGGTTGAAAAAGTAGACACTGAAGTCATTACGTTTAATGGTGAAAAGGGCTTTTTGCTACTTTATTGTTTTCTTTCAGTCATTGATTTGTGTGTTTATAATGGGTGTCTATTGTGTGGAGTGTTCTGGGTTAGAGTGGGTGATGTCATCAGAGCGGGAGAGAAGAGAAGATTATCTCTGGAAAACGCCTTCGACTGAAAGCTGCACTCTGAATGTCTCCATAAGAGTAAATGCAAAAAAAGGTGTTTAAAGTCACTTAAAATCATTACAAGGGAAATTTTAAAAATTGTGACCTTTTATAAAGTACAGTGAAATAATTTAGATAAAAATTATGCTCTCAAACTCAGTCAGCCTCATTGCAATAGAAAATACAATTTCCAAATCAGAAGTCCAAAAGCAAGACTCACTTCATATACAGTTTTCAGTTGAAAAGGAAGTGTAACTGTCAGTAACTACCAGCTTAGTCTGAACCTATCTCTCTCACACACACCTGCTGCTCGTTAACACACAGAAATTAGTCACAGACTGATTGGGGCAGATGACCTCAGCCAACAAAGGCATTGACGTTATCCATATTAAACACTAATACTCAAAATACTTAGAAACCCATGTAAACTGTAAGGAACCTTCCTGTGTTCTGCAGTCAAGCAGTAGTTCAGGGAGACATTAAATCCAACAACTTAGTTACAGTTTTACCAAACACTTTCACCAACATTTTATTTCGGATCACAGAACCTCACAGATTATTTGTAATTCCACATCCAGAACCCAGCATATAAAGGCTGAGTGAATGTGGACTCTGTGGAGGAGCTTCATCGTGTCAGAGACGCTGTAGAAGGACAGAGTTCCTGCACTTTGATCCTCGTACACTCCTATTCTGGAGGATGTTGGACCTCGGAGCTCAGTTTTATATTTATTTTGCCAGAGACAGACAGAAGAAGAAGAAAACCACAGACCCCAGGACTGACTGTTGCGTCCAAACACACACGCATCACCCTCTCCTTTCCTGCTGATTTCTTTATATGAGACTGATATTTCTACACCTTCTCCGCTTCACTCCACCTCCCAGTAACAGCATCCACACACACTCTTCTTACACAACACCTGCTCCAAGGAGTCAAATCTCTCTGGATGATGAAGTTTTTGTTTTTCTGTTCAATTGATCTTGATGTCATTTACAAGGCTAATGCTAATACTTGGTAATTTTATACAGTTTTGTTGTATAAAAAAAAAGACTCAAATCAGTTTTGTTTCAGATCCTGATTTTTCTGCTCTCTGAATCTTGTGTTACGTCCTGACATGGTACTACTGGCTGGACTTCTAGAAGCCCCTCGCTCCTGCTAATGATGCTCCATATGGACCTAAATACACACTCAGAAACTGTGAAGATGTCTTTTCACTGCTGTTAATATATACACTATTTTACTGAAATGATTTAGGACTACAATTCTCATTATAGTTATGAGATAACCATCTAGACTTCATGTTAAGCTATAGTGATACTGCTGACAGTATACGTGCATAAGAATAACAGCAAGTTATGCCATTCGTTCATGTAGATAAGTGGCTGTTTGTCTAATGAATGTAAGCTCGTAATATGTGTAGATGTGCCTGGTTTTATTTTATTCAGATGTCCACTAGTTTATAATTTGTTATTTGTCTAATTTGTTAGTTTACTATCTGCATTCTGTTATTTTTGACGATATCTTGCCTTATAGCAGCTGGGGGATTCACGTACATTCTCATATTTCCACAATCTTGTATAATAAAAACATACATTTGTTCAGGTATAACAGTAGAATTTGAAAGACTTTCGTTTCCTTTCACTTTAAAGATACAGAATATAAAAAATTACTTTTACACAAAGTAGGGTGTGTTCCCACCAGCAGCCAGACAAAAAGACACAATTTTATTATTTTTAAAATATATTATTTCTAAAGAATTACCTTTGCCATAGGCAGAGCACCTGCAATGGCCTGGCAAGCTGTCCAGGGTGTACTCTGCCCTCACCCAGAGTCAGCTGAGATGGGCACCAGCCGCCCTGCAACCCTAATTAGGATTAAGTAGTTCAGAAAATGAATGAATGATTAGTCAATGCACATTTTTTGAGGGACATTCTGAATAAATCTCATGCACACAAATATATTTTCTACCTTTCAACATTTATTTTCCTCTTCAAACATAAAACATTGTGCATGAAGACATTTAAGTGACTTATTCATGCAAAGGCATTTGATCACTTCTCACCTTTCTCACAAAACTGTTTGAACAGTCGAGTTATAAAATATATAAAATCCAGTGTATAACTCAGTCATGAAGAAATGAATGCGGTTAATTTCAAATAATAATAATAAAAAAAAATAAAAAGCAATGGTACTTATAAAAAAAACCATGAGATAGTAAATAAACTGAGTAATTAAACAAAATGGCAAATGAAAAGAAAACAGCAAAAACATCATTTTCATAATAATAATCATCATAATCATAATAATAATAACAAAAGTGAAAGTAATAATAGTAACAATAACATTAGTAACAATAGGTGGAACAGTGGCACAGTGCTTAGAATGTCCACCTCACAGCAAGAGGAGCAGAGTTTGCATGTTCTCCCCATGCTTGCATGGGTTTCCACTGGGTACTCTGTTTTCCTCTTACAGTACAAAAAAAATGCACAGTATGTTAACTGGCTGTTCCATATTGCCCCTAGGTGTGACTTTGAATGGTTGTATGTGTGTTGGTCCTGCAATGGGCTGGCGAGCTGTTCATAATGTACCCCAACCCTCGCCCAGAGTCATCTAAGATCAGCACCAGCCTCCCTGTGACCTTAATTAGGATTAAGCGGCTTAAAGGATGAATGAATGAATAATTGATAATAATAATAATAATAATAATAATAATAATAATAATCTTTTTTGAGACATGTTGCTGCCATCAAATACAAATTGTCTTCACTGGGTTACCCCAATTCTGATGCTCAAAATCTTATGCCTCGTGTTCACATGCCAGCTGGATTGAATCTCACATGCCGACTTACACAGACAGGACATGATTAAAATAAATCAAATCAAAGATATTTAAAGATGCTTAAACATTGCATAGCATGTTACACATTTTAGGTGTAGCACAAGTGACATGATGGACTTCCTTCACTCCATAAGTTGTCCAGTTGCATCGAGTTTAAAAATAAATATGCAAAACTATGTCACTGACTTGGGGTGCAATTTCTCACTCCGCCAAAGTGATGAAACTTGAATAAGCTAATTGGAGGAATTTCCTGTTTTTCTCTTAGCAATGGTTAGCCATTTGCTGGGCTGCTGTGCTGCTGGGGCTCAAAATTCTAGCATCCCAAGGAGGAAAGACAGAAGGGGAGAGAGGACCTAAACAAATATTACCAGGTAAATATTAATTGTTAAGACCCCCAAAAACTTTCAGACTGAAATAGACAGATATTATTTATTGAAAAATATATTTTAAAAAATATATTTTAAGATCATTTATTATTTATTTAAAAATTAGGAAATATTTTTCAAAAATCAGTTTTCATCAGCTGTGATGGTGGCTCTGTGACTGTTATTGGCCTACTGCCTCTGGTCATTTGGATCACATAATCTCATCGTTGAGTTATAATATACCCTGAACCCGGCGTATAGAGGCTGAGTGAATGTGGTGTGAACTCTATGGAGGAGCGACATCGTGTCAGAGATGGTGTAGAAGGAAAGAGTTCCTGCACTGTGATCCACATACACTCCTATTCTGGAGGACGCTGGACCTCGGAGCGCAGTCTCAATGTTGTTGTGCCAGAAACAGAGCTTAGAAGAAGAGCATTGCAGACTCCAGGACTGACCGTTGCGTCCAAACCCACACTCATCTCCGTGTCCTTTCCTGCTGATACCTTTATATGAAACTGATATGAACACAACATCACCGCTCCACTCCACCTCCCAGTAACAGCGTCCACACACACTTTCCTTACACAACACCTGAGTCCAGACATCAAATCTCTCTGGATGATCAGGGTATCGCCGTTTTGTCTTATTGCGGGTCACCGCTCTGTTCTTCTCAGACAGGATGAGTTCATGATGTGTCGTGTTGGGATCCAAAGTCAGATTACAGAAATCTAAAATAATAAAATATCCATAGGGTAGATGCTAATCACAGGATTCATAATAAGTGTGTGTGTGTGTGTGTGTGTGTGTGTGTGTGTGTGTGTTACACTCACATGTCAGAAAATCTCTGAGTTTCTGTTGGCAATGTACCATCTGAAATTCAGCGACTGTGGAAACAGTTTAAATTAAAAACACTTGATTTCAATTATCATCTTCCTGTGTAAGATGAGTTTGTGGATTTGTGATGAAGTTTCTGTTTTTCTGTTAAATTGATCTTGATGTCATTTACAAGGCTAATACTAACACTTAGTGATTTTATACAGTTTTGTTCCTGCTAACTACTTATTTCTCTTCTATGAATTTTATGGCTCTCTTTAGTGTGATACAGAAGAAATGTTCACTTGTTTACCTTGAGGATGGATTTTGTTGAATTCCTGCTCACAGATTTCCTCGACTCGTTTTTTCAGATCTGAGAGAGATTTCTTCACTCCATCAAATGAATGATGTTGACTGACAGTGAATCTGGGTGAGTCGTCACATCCAGGAGGAACACAGAGAGACGGGAACCTCTACAGAGAGGAAACGCATCATAGAAAAGGAGAAAAGTGGAGGAGAGGAACGAATGAATCTCAGACTGAATCAGAGCAAACACACGCTTGTGATCTCAGACAGGAACGTTTATTGTTGCTGTGATGAGCTTTTACTGTCAATCATCATCTCTTTTTTATGGTCCTGGGCATGACATAAAACTGTGTATGGTTGTGTGTAGTAGCCACATGGGTTAATGAGGTTACCCTTTGCCACTACCACCTCCAGGTCACCCTTGAGCAAGATGTAGGACCCGATATCTCTATCCGAGATCTCGAAATACCAGGATGGCATCCGACGGGGGCTATGGGAAATGTCTGGGAAAGCAGTCTTCCTAGGAGAAGGAAAATTTGAAACCTCTGCTGCCTTGTGGCTACACCAACATACATACACAAGGTATAAGAGTGCCTTAGGTGGTTTGACATCAAAGCATAATTTCGGCTGCTCCTGCGACAATGCTGTGACAATGCTGGTGCCAGGTGTATTGGCTTGCCATTTGCGTGGGTCTGGCAGCTGCGAGGAGAGGGGGGTCTACTGCGTAGGCAACAGTTGATTCTCCATACCACTCCGCCCAGGCTTTGTAGCATCACTGTAGAGAACACGTCACCGTCATTGAATGGTTTTGACACAACACAGGAAGTAACAGTTACTGGCAATAGGCTCATCTGATTGGTGAAGGAAACGAGCACTAAAGGTCACTTCTAATGTTCAGAGGTCATCGCTCCTCAATAGACAGCTACCGCTCACCTGCTGGATAGCTCATAGCCAGTTAGGTGCTGTCCCGCCATGGCTTACCTGCTTCGCTAGGGTCGTGTAGATTAGAGTGCCATCTTGAAAATCAGACCAAATTAAAGAAACAAAAAGACTCTTTGTCCTTACAGGCTGGAATGTCAGGACTATGTGTCCTGGTCTTTCTGCAGATCTGCAACAAATCATCGATGCAAGATAGACCGCCATCATTGACAGAGGACTCGCCTGGTTGAACGTCAGTATTGTCTGCCTTGAGGAAACCCAACTTGCTGACAGTGGCATCATCAGAGAAGCAAACTACACTTCTTTTGGAAAGGAAAGCCCTCAGATGAACTTTGATACCATGGTGTCATCTTCACCGTGAACAACAAGTTCTTTGCCTTCACTGAACCTCCATCAACAGGCACAGAAAGAATTCTGGTCCTCTGGTTGTCAACATTCGAAGGCATGGCAAACATATTCAGCATGTAAACTCCAACGCTCTCCTTGACTCGATGAAAAAGATCTCTTTTACGAAGCCCTTTAAGTGATTTTTAACACTAAAAATGATGCACCATTTGAAGAAAAAGGGACACTCCCGCATCAACACCTACAGTGCTATTAACCCAGGAAAGACACAGCTTTTCATTAGCAAACTGGAAGAAATCCTTGCTAAGAAGATTCTTGCTGATAACACCCCTCCAAGTGTTCCAGCCTCCGAAATACTGTGTACAACGTATCCCTCGCTGCCTATGGGAAGAAAGAGTGAATACTGACTGGTCTGAGGCCTACTGGGAGGATATGAAGCCTGTGACACAGGCAAAAAAGCTTTGCATAAGGCTTTGCCTGGCCCCAAGCCTTCAAGAGTGCCAAGAAATACACCCAGCAGACTGCTCACCACTGCGCCAACACATACTGGCGTAACCTTTGCAGGAGCATACAGACAACTGACGAGACAGGGGATGCAAGAAGGCAACAGGCCCAGTTGCATCCAAAATTACCCCCCTCAAGTCCAAGACAGCAGAAGTCATCACAGACCAGGAAAAGCAACTGCAGCGATGGGTTGAGCACTTCAATCTTACGTTGTAAAATATCACTGCACTTGATGCTATCCAAGACCTGCTAGTCATGGAGGAGCTAGACACCCCGAACCCCTCACCCCCCCCCCACCATGGAAGAGCTCAGTAAACTATACACCGCTGATTTCCTAATTACTGGAGGTATTGAGGCGAATGAGGTATCAAATTACTCTTTTTACATTTTGTATTTGATAGGATCAATCAAGCACTGGCATTTTAATATCTTACAATTTTTTTCAAGTTCACAGAGTACTCACTTTCAACTTTTTTATCTTCCACATGACCAAGTTCTAATATCCATAAACACGATCCATGAACATAAAACACTCATGTAAGAAAGTGTTCCGTGTCCACGCTGTTGCAAAACAATAGAAATCTCCTCTTATTTCACTGATTTTATTCCCTTGTGTGGGTGCTCAGGGTGTTTCCTTATTATCCAATTGCACTCCCAGAATCCTCTCCCTACTTACAGAACCCCAGAAGGATTCCCCCGAATCATATAACACCAAACCAGAGACGAATCAAACACACATGGCTTCAGTAAATTTCTTCAAAATACTGAAAAAGACAGGTTGTTGGGTGTTGGCTGGTTGACGTACACTGACAGCTCTGACAGTTAAGGTCACTTTACCTTTTATAGTGAATGACAGTCACATAACCAAGAAGTTCAACTGAATAGAAATGAGATTAGAAATACTATTTCTATTCTTTTACTTGGACTAGTAGAATGACGTTCAGTCCTCACCTGCTTTTCTTTGTTTTTTTTAGCTGTAACAGTACCATAGCCTCGGTGCTGACTCATCATGCACAAAATAACATTGGATAGGTCAGATTTTATTTGGGAAGTTAGTGCTTAGAACGCTGATGAATTATTCGGATAAAAGGTTAAAAGGTGATAAAAGGCTCCTTTATGTTTTCCAGGTAAGGTAAGCTTCAGTCAGCCAAGCGTTTGTATATAGTTAGACGTCCCGATCAGGAAACACGTAGATCCCTATGATGTTGCAGACAGAAGTATAATTATTATGAGATAACACTAAGCAAGCTCTGTAGTAACTACGATGAGATCACAATGATAAAATGAAGTCACCATAAACGATCTTTCTGTCATCGTGTCCCTTTAGTGTGTTTCATGTCCTACAGCCGCTGCTCCGTGTGACGCTTCAGAGGAAACGTCTTCTATTAAACACATTTCTAGTACTATTTCTATTAAACACATTTCTATTACTATTTCTACTAAACACATTTCTATTACTATTTCTATTAAACACATTTCCTTGCTCCTCACATCATTCTGGTGGGAGGGACTCAGTCACAAGGACAAGACACAAGTGAGGAAAACAAGGATAAAGTTTAAGGCTTTTGAGGTGCGTCCGTGTAGCTACCATACTGCACCGCTTGTGCATCATAAATCAACGTCACCACCATGGTGTGTTCTAGTGGCATTGTTGTGTAATGAGCCCAGAGCGGAGACCTGAGAGTTTTTAAAACTCCTTAATTAAGACGCCATAATTATAGGCTAATTAAGGAACAATCATTTTTAAATGTTTATTAATGACTCAAGTTGTAAATTTACAGCCAAAGTCCAACAGTAACACACCAAAGTACGGTAGAGCACGGTAAAGAATCACAGTAATGTACCGTGTAATGTAATGTAATTTTTCTGAGTAGATGAGTGACCCACATGCCACAGTTGTCTTCAGCATGACCTTTAGGTTTGCCACCCATTCTGTGTTTTACAGAATTATATTTCAGATCAGAACAAAGCAACGCCCTGAGGAAGTGATGAAGCCCGAACCAGAACTCGCTCACTCATTTGCAGAACCGCTTAATCCTCATAGGGTAATGAGGAGGCCGGAGCCTATTTCAGCCGACACTGGGCTGAAGTGGGGTACATCCTGAACAGCTTGCCAGACTATCACAGGGCAACAGACAACTTTTTACACTCACATCCACACAAAGTGGACCAGTCGATTTGGGATAGTCCGTTATTCTAATGTGCATATCTTTAGACTGTAGGAGGAAACCGGAGTACCCGGAGGAAATACACGCAATCACGGAGAGAGCATGCAAACTTCACACAGAAACGCGAAAGTGCAGTAAGTAACTGTGATAATTCCCTCGATCGTTCACTAGAGAGCAAACTAAACGTTTGTAACTCATTAATTTCAGGTGATCAGTCTGCACTTCTCCATTTCTACCTGTGCGCACCTGGTGTACCCCATGCTTGTTGCCTAATTACACAAAAGGCAAAAAATAGTAGTTCTAACTTTAATTACAATTTTTCACGTTCTTTGCACGGTTGCTGTAATTTAGTTTGACGCCATTTTCGTTCTAATTTACGGGTGTTCTGTTTTAGTGTGCGTGTATCATCATTATACCAGG
>JBCNYG010000013.1:1312508-1333437 GCA_039654305.1 Porochilus rendahli | reverse complement strand
GTCCAGGGTGTACCCCGCCCTCGCCCAGAGTCGGCTGAGATGGGCGCCAGCCTCCCCGCGACCCTAATTAGGACTAAACAGTTCAGAAAATGATTGAATGAATGAATTACTGAAGACTCTGGGATTTATGGCAGAACTCTGGTGAAAAGGTGCCACCTGCTGAATACTGCCTGTAACAACAAGTTGAAACCCACCTGGGCTCCTCTTGCATCGTGATCAGAAGGCCTCATTGGTTGTGGCGGTGGAATTCTCAAGTTAGTTCCTCTCATTGCTGACATTTAATAAAGAACTGGTTAGATTAGTCAGTTAATTGGATTATATGGTAGAAATCATGATCTCTTAGAGTTTAATGGTACGTACGATCGTGCAGCCTTGGAGGTAGAGATGCAGTCTGACCAATGCTGCAAAGACAAATAATAGTTTTTCAGTTTATTGTATAAACGGAGTAACTACAAGGCAGAGGTGTTTACAGGAAAATTGTAAATCAATATTTGTGTGAGACTTCGGCACCACTCGGTGGTATACAATACAATAGTTTAATAAAGTCACATAAACACAATAAAATGACAATAACATGCTAGTGAGATTCAAAGAATAACTAGCTAGAGAAATACATTGTGACTGCTCGATGAACAATGAGGATGAACTACTACTTGAAACAAATCACATTTAATTCATACATTTTTTTCAATGGGATTTTGTTAAACTTTGTTGTTCTGGTAGCTTACTAAAGTATATTAGAACTTTACCTGTCAGCTGGACCTCCTTGTCCATGTGCTTGTGGTCTTGGTGATGGGTTCCTGGTATGTTTGGAATGAGGAAAGGTGAAGCTGGACCTGGCACCTGTGAGAATGAACAGAAAAGCGTACACGCTAGTATGTGGTGGATATAACACAGCACTACCATATTTCCATCAAAGAGAAAGCACTGTTCCTAACCCAATGTTAAGAAGAAGGCTGAAACACTTACCATCATCAAAGAACTGTTGATGAGAGACAAAAACAAAGAAAAAGACATTTTTAGAAATTGATATAAATACTGCTTGATGTCATGAGAGTAAGCCAAAACAAGAGTTATTTTCACAAAGAAGTAACTCTGTGCCATATAACACATGTAATAACAGTGTAACAACGCAAACTATTGATTGTTAAGCAAAGTGAATATTTGCTTTAATATAGACTACATGGGAACAAGATTTTACTGTTTATTTTTTATATTTTTAAATCATGATGAATGCTTTGAAAACCTAGGACTATACTATCCAGAATCCATGGAAAAAAGCAATCTAATATATATATATATATTATCTATTTTAACCATGACAGAGGCAGGTCAGATGAGTCTGGCATATTCCAGTTCGAGCTAAGTGCTGTGTAGCAACTGAGATCTATTTAGACTACATAATATATACTAGACTGAAATGTAATTGAACGAATGTTTTTAAATACTGACATAACGGACTGATCACAGTGTGTGGTTCCTGTGTTATAACCTTTGAAAAATACTTTTATTTTATAGTAAAATTTGTAAGACATTATTGTGCACAAATGTTAGCATGGATTTTGAAAGAAGAAAAAATATATATACCTCACTTCTGGGATCAGGTAAAAGTCTGTCAAAAGACAAATTTGAAATTTATGTTATTATCAAATGACACTACTGAACTTTTGTATGCTATAATATTTTACAAAAATGTGCCCTATGATTCCTGATTGATTTCCCCAGTATAAGTAAAATACCATTTAAGAGTGACACTTTGCACTTTAGCTCTATACATTTTCTTACAACTCTAAAATAACTACATGTCAAACGTATGTGGACAACTGATCATGACATCCATACTTGCTTGTTGAATGAATCAGATACATTGACATCTGTGATATATCGAGATATCAGGCACCTCTGGCGAAGGAGAATAGTATGTAGTCAGCATTGCATTTTATTCCACAGGTGTTTACTGGGGGTTGAGGTCAAGGCTTTTTGTACAGGCCACTGTTTGATCTTCCACTCCAACCTTAACCCAACATGTCTTACTGGAGCTAACATTGAGTACAGGGTTATTGCCACACAGGAACCTATTTGGGCCTTTTAGTTTCAGTGAAGAAAGTGTAATGCTACAACATATCAAAAGACTGTAGACAATTCTATGCTTCCAAATTGTGGAAGGCCCACATATAGGAGTCAGGCTCAGGTGTCCACATATTTTTGCATTTATTATAATGTATATCCAGTTACTTCTAGCCTGCACTGTCCTGCATAAATTAGTAACAAACGAGACTTAAGGAAGAATAGCGCACTTGTTAAAAGCTTGACCAGGAGTGACAGAGGAGGCAGATCTCCGAACCCCTCCTGAAGGTAGTGGAGGTTTGGGCATCCGTTTAGGCTCCAAAGATTTATCCATTCCAGCATTCCTGTTTTTGGCAGCATCACAGTGACAAATATTTAACATTAAAAGGTGCAATGGCCGATTGCTCTCACTGCTACTGAAAGCACAGATGCTTCCTGGATGAATGAGTTGAGGCTGTGTCCTCTCATTCATGTAATAGATACACTGCTTATTCATATATACATGACACATTCCAGAACTTCATAGTCAGCATTGCTAGGCACTAGTTGTGCAGAAAATGTGATACCCTGCATTAATAGTTAATGACCAACAAGTAAATGAGAGTAAAATTTAAAACTAAATTAGGTTCATATTTATTCTACATTAAATATGATCGTCATTTTATTGCTGTAAACCGGTAAAGTGTTTAAATCAAAGAAATTGACAACATTTACAGCCAACCTTGTGAAAACACAGGGCTTTTGTGCTTTCTCAGAGGATGAAACATTTAGTTTACATCTAAATTCTTCTTTAATTTCTGCCAGTTCCCACCCTCCAGCCAGCTCTTCTCTGTCATATGACAGCTACCAACCAGGGAAGGTAAAGGCTAACATGTGCTTCCTCCAAAACACCTGAAGCCAACCAACTGAAAAATGGTTTGGGACTGCTGCTGATGTTGCATCACAGGACAGTCCAATACATTCAGAGGAAAGTGCTATCTAACCTATTATCAGAGCTTATACATGCTAACACATGCTCGCTATTATCTAAGTTTATAGGTGCCCCACAAAAACTACTGGAACAGAGACTGACTGGGATGGGAGATTATGTGTTTGCTCTCGCCCAGAAACCACAGCCAATTTTGCTCCGCTGGCTTCCATCCAAGTGGTACAATGAGAATGCATCTCGCGTGGGACCACATCTTAGGGGTGCACACATTCGCACCCATTCTGACTCTTTAACATTCAAGGACAATTTAGCGTAGCCAATCCATCGATTATTTATTTATTTATTTTCTTGGAGAGGTAGGAGGAAACCAATTAACCCGAAGGAAACCCACTGAGAACGACATACAAAACATTTGCTTCATCCTCATGCCACCCACAAATTCATTTTGTACTTTACAATTAAATACTGCAAATGCACTTTCAAAAAGGGACTGTTGTGTACAAAACGCAGTTATAAATTCTCAGTGGTTAATTACAAGAAGAAAAAAAAAACATGGCTGGAAACTGTGGTTTCGCATTGAGTCACCTCTGCAGCTAGACTGCTTGCAAACAGACTGCTCATGTGTAGGCTTCAAGCCTTCAGCTTTGCATCAACAACATTAAGTGTCTGATCCACTGCTTTCAAATATCATTTTTTCTGATGTAATTGTGTTAGAGAATTGTTTTTTCTTATCTTGTAGAGCATCCACTATTTTTACTCACTCTACCGTATTATATAATGTGATATGATGTGATAAGGCTTTATTACTAATCCAATTTAATAGCACACACTCAACTCTTTTACAGTCTTATCTCGCTCACGGCCAAATGTGTGTCACCAGAAGTGCCTTTTGAATATTTTTGTGACTTCATTATATTTTCAACAACCTGGCTGTTAGTAATAACAAGAGCAGTTAAAAAAACCCGACCAGAGAAGGTCATTAAAAAGGCTGCTAGGTACAGACAAAATCATGGATTAAAAACTTTAGAATAATATGACTATACCTTGGTGGCTTGACACTCTTTTGATGTCATCGACATATGTGGACATCACGTATTGAGAGAAAAGAAAACAGACAAATTAAAGGTGAAATTCAGACCAAGTTCATTACAAAACAGTATGAATAGCATGACTTTTCTTTAAAGATACCCATTCATGTGTGAATAGCCCATGTGATTTATCTTCTATTATTACTTTATTTTGGCTGAGTACAAAGGTTTCCTGCTGAAACCACCTCAGCTCATGGGCTAGGAATCATCTGATTAACATCTTGGTCTGTTTCTGTGTCTGTTTACAATAACAATAACAGTCACATGACCTGAGGAACGCATGTAGAGTGTAAAACATGGTAGTGGAACCGAGATTTGTCAGAAGTGAAAAGGTTTGAAGTGTTACGGTTTGAAGATAAATAAAAGACGGTGATGTTTACTAACATCATCGTGCCCGGTGCAGGGATCATTGACACTCATGAACAGGAGTAAGCAAATGGTTTCAGAAAGAAATTGTGGCCAATTCCATTTCATTTCCAAAAGATGACACTGAATTTCATGTTTATTTAATATGCCTGGTAAATAAATTTCCCCTTTAAGGGTCAGCACAAGCATTGGGTAGAGTGTTTAAATTTTTTTAAAATAATTATTAAAAATTTAAAATTTATATTTAAACTAAAAATGTTAATACCACCTTTGCGTAGAATAATATACATTTCCTTTACCCTGTCATTTGAGGCACCAACATTCCCAGCTGTGAACACAGAAAGCAGACACGAGTTAATCTATAGTACAATTTATGTACAAAATCTCTGGACAAGAGCTGTGTTGAAGATGATAATGCTGAAAGTATTTTCAGATTTATTTTTTGCTATTTCATCCTAAAAAGTTTTATTTTGATCTGACCTAACCAGTGAAACCTGATAGTCACATTGCTCCGTGTAGTCACTGTTTGGTTTCATGTTGCTGTCATGTCAGTTTTCTTTAGGCCATTCTGACATGATATTTGAGTTATTTGAACTGTATGTTTCAAGACTGCATAATAAATGCATTTTTAATGTGCGATAATAGTTTTTTGGAGTTAAAAAGACAAATGACACAATGATATGATATAAAATCCATATACCGCAGATAGTGAAATATACATATATATTAATAGAGACTATTCTTCATTCTATTTCACAGAATTTGCTTTATCCTCAGGATACCAGTGGATTTGGAGGGATGCACACTTATTCACATAATGTATTCACTATGCACATGTGCAGTATTCACGTCAAGTCACCAATCCACCTATTCAGCATGGGTTCGACAAAACTGATATATGAAATTCCATAATGTGTGATCAGGAAAAGATCACGTACCCTAGAACCGTGAGGAGACAAAATTAACGTAAAAAAAAATGGTGCCACCCTTTAAATGTAACTGAATTACACAACACAAACACAAGTATTAGCAAAAAAGGCATTTTCTTTGAGATGTCATGATTTTTATGAAAAATTACATAAATTCACAACATTTGTACATTTATTTAGAATTTGCACTCTATAATAAAATGGGTTACCTTTGACCGCTCTTTCCAGACCACCTGGCTTTTTACTACGATCAGGAGCTGAAAGCAAAAAAAAAAACAAATAAAAACAAACGGATTAATAATGGATGAATGTAAAAATATAAGAACCTCCACCAAACAAACAGTAATGCACTGTGTCTTCTTACGTGGAGGTCTCTGACTGCTGTGAGGGGAATGATCTGTCTTTGGGAATGCTCCACCAATCTGTAAGTAAAAGACATGAAAGGTGGTATTTATTTCCATTTTAATACTTAAAGAAAACAGTCAAGGCGTAGTCGGTACTGTTGAGTAAGACTCACATTTGGACGTCCTATAACTGGACCAGGACCAGGCTCGGGCCTTGCTGGAGGAACTGGTGGTTGGCTTTTGACTGAAGACCGGTCTAGATACAAAATAAAGAGGACACGTAAAGGATAAACCATGATGAGATTTGCTGCTACAGGAAAATAATCAACAAAGTGAAGTGAATTCATTTGTATTGTGTTTCATCACTTTTATTCCACAGTAAGCTGCTAATTTTCCATTTACTATAAAATAATACATCATATTTTATTTCTATTTCTAGCACAGGTCTACATTCTTTAGGTCTACATAGTAAGCTGGTTCTTTCCCCTCAAATTATTTGGTAAATAAATTTTAATTATTCATTTATTCATTCATTTTCTGAGCCGCTTATTCCTAATTAGGGTCGTGGGGAGGCTGGCGCCCATCTCAGTACACCCTGGATAGCTCACCAGGCCATCGCAGGGCAGAAACACGCTCATAACATACTCTTGATGAAAATCAGCAATGGTTCTTTTACATTCCTCCCACCATAGACAGTGAGAGACATGGCCGGCCTTTGATAACCCAGTTAGCTGCACTGGGGGGACAGCAGTTACAACCCGCCGATAGTGGGGCTTGAACCCCCGACCTTGGGATCAGTAATCCACCACCCTTCCACCAGGCCACAACTGCCCCCAGTCAGAGCACGCTATTCTCAATCAATCCACTGACCTAGGATATTATATATACATACATACATATATATATACATGCATACACATTTATATATATATATTTGTATGTATAGCTGTGGGAACAATTGAAAGACCACTGCAAACTACTATTTACTATTTATTTATACTATTTATATATAAGAGTTTGAGGAAAATGAACACTTATGTTTTATTTCATGAACTACTGAGAACATTTCCCCCAAATTCTGTATAAAAATGCTGTTATATAGAGCATTTAATTGCAAAACATGACAACTGGTCATTTTCAGATCTTGAATAATGCATAGCAATCAACATCACATTCCATTTTTTAACAACAGCATTAATGTTTGAGTTCAGAAATTAACATTTGGTGCTAAAACCCTGACATTTAAAATCACAGATTTCATGCATCTTGGCATGCTCTCCACCAGTCTTTCACGTTGCTCTTGGGTGACTTTATGCCACTCCTGGTGCAAAGCTCAACTTTGTGTGATGGCTTGTAACCGTCCATCTTCCTCTTGATTACATTCCAACGGTTCTCCACTGACCAGGATGATGAAATTCTTTGTATGTCACTCAAAAAGTAGGATGATATCAAGAGACCCACAAAAAGAATAACAAATGGCAGCTTGGGTTAGGTGCACTGCAAAGTCAATTCAATACAGGGTCTTCAGGGTGGGGTTGAAGTCATGCCATGAATGTAAGAAGCAATTCATCAATGAGAAGCGAAGAAGAACCAGCCAGGCTTTCAAGTTACAGTGTCCCACTGTACCCCATGTTGTACATGTGTATTATTGTTGAAAATTGATGGACTTTTAATGAAATGTTTACATAGGTGTACAGTGGCCCATTTCCAGCAAATATCATACTTGTGCTGCATTCACACATTGTGTTAGATAATCCAAGTTTATCAGATTTAAAGCCTATTTGATAATTAGGAAACCCGTTTGCAATTATGTCAGCAAATTTTACTCAGCATTTGTGTTTTTGATTATAGATTCAGACTGACCAGAAAAAAATTCTTCAGAAATTCATCAGTCTATACTTCTTCTAATAAACGAAGGCTATTCCATACAAGAAACTGCCAAGAAACTGAAGATCTCAAACAATGGTGTGTGTGCTACTCCCTTCACAGAACAGCACAAACTGGCTGTGACTAGAAAGTACATCAGAGTGTCTAAGTTGAGAAACAGATGACTGACAGGTCCTCACTTGACAGCATCATATATATCAGATATACAAATAGTACCCACAAAATACCAGTCTCAACCTCAACAGTGATAAGGTGACTCCTGGACTTGCAAAGAAAATCTGAGCCATATCTGAGACTAATCAGTAAAAGGAAAAGATTACGATGGACAACAGGATACAGACACTGGACAGCGAAAGATGGAGTGGGGTGCTGCAGATAGATAAATGTAAGTTTGAGGTGTTTGGGTCAAAAAGAGGAATGTTTATAAGGTGCAGAATAAAGAAAAAAGATGTTGGAGAAGTCCTTGACACCATCTGTCAAATATGGTGGAGGAAATGTGATGGTCTGGGGATGCTTTGGTGGTGGGGAAGTGGGTGAATGGAACAAGGTAAAAGAGATCTTGAGCAAGGAAAGCTGACACTTCATTTTGCAACACCATGCCATAGTCTGTGGATGGCGCTTTATTGGAGCCACTTTCTTCATAAAACAGGAAAATGACTCAAATGATCCAATAATTTTTTACATTTTCATAAATTTGAATATGATAATAAGAGGATAGAAAAAAACAGTAATTTTACTCTCCTTTGTCGAATATGATTACTAGCCCTCTTGACTCTGCTTCACATGGTTATCTAATACTTCAACTCAAAGTCATGGAATAACTGGTTATGTATATATGTGATGCCCAGGAGAGCTGTACAGGATGTAGGTGGGCGCCAGCCTTCCTGCGACCCTAATTAGGAATAAGCGGATTAAAAAATGAAAAAAACAAGAAAAAAATATATACATACAAAAAAAAAAAAAAAAAAAAAATATTAGGATAGATATATAGATATATATATTTAGATAGATATATAGATATATATATATTTAGATAGATATATACTTTGCTTTTAGCTTCTGTGGGTTGCTGTGGAGAAAAAAAAATCTGCCAATGATTAATATCTTAGCAATAAGTAACCCAGTCCATGTTTTTAGTGCTTTATTATTACTCACTGAAATCCTTTAGTGGAATGTTAAAGCACACAGTGTTTGTGTAATTGGCATTTCCTGTGCAAGCCCAGCAACACCCTGGCGCTTCCTCCGGTGGACATCCTAATTAAACAAACTCACATGAGCATTATGGCCAAGGTGATAATTTATGGCATTGCCTCGGATAGTTAAAGCTGGCTTCTGTAAAAATCCATCATGTACATCACTGGACATTACCACCCTAATTAAACACCCAAATGCCTGCAGACATCATAAAGCTGCAAAAAAAATTAAAAAATATATAAAAGAGAGAGAGAGAGAGAGAGAGAGAAAAGAAAAAGAAATTAGATCTGCCCTTAATAAAGCACTGCATGTGCAAGAACAGGGTGGAGAGGGGACAATATTCCTGTAGGTGCAGGGAAATCGGGGAAGGTTATCCCTACAGAAATGTGCATGCAATTTATCTATTTTAGGGGCAAATATTTCTCGCAATGTGAAGCTGATTTATTATTTGAAATATACTGATTACAACCAGCAGAGAAAGTGGCATTAAAATAATGACTCGTGAGCCTGCTGCAAGATTGTACATTTAGCACTGCAACAACCATTAGGAATAATCTGTCCAATTAAAGGTTGTGTAATTAATTAAGTGCATGTTCTGTGAGTAAGTCTAGAAGGAAGAATTTATCAAGCCGCTGAAATATGACCTATCTTGTCCGAAAGACTAATATGTTTAAACAAAAGATGAAAATTGATGACAACATTATTTGGAACAAAGTGCTCACTGTGCAAGTGCGCCGCATTTGTACCCGCTTTCAGCATCTTCGCATTGTCCTTACAGAATTCGTGATGTATTACCCCAGGCAGGCTGGCAATACCTTTAGATGAAGGCCGGCTCGCTCGTCGCCGATCTGGATGTAGCCAGTTTGATATCAGGTATTCTGCATTACAAGGTATCTTAATAAAACATGCTGAATTAGTGAGAGCAGTTTAGGTAAAGACATCAGCGTGCAGATTGATGTCATGTGACGTGAATGTATTAATTCATTAATTAGAGCACGTCTTCCATCAGTTTGAAGATGACAGCGGCATGTTAACATGCTAATCTGTCAGAAAAGGTACGTGGAAAATAAATAGATCCTGAAGAGAGAATATTCATTCGAATTTCCAGATGAAGGTCCTAGAAAGAGTGGACGATAAGCTGTACATGAGAAGCTTCAGAGAGAATATACAGTCGAGAATGTTGCATGGGAAGTGTGATGGCTTGACATTATTTGCTACACAAGAGGACAGGAAAGCCTCCTGGAGTAAGCGTGAAAACCTGTGATCCCTCTTCTGCAGCATCAATGCCAAAGCCCAGTGTGTGCGAGCCCTTTTTTTTTGCAGTGTGGGCATGTGGGCTGTGTGTGTTGATGGGGTGAGTATATCTGCATATTGGTGTGTATGCAAGGGCGTCATGGTGTGACCGTCAAAGCATGTCTGTGCAGTCGGCTTTATTATCAGGTGACCCGTCTTTTTGTTATTTAAGTCCGCAGCATTAAAACCACAGATCTGCGATTCAGCACGCCATGCTCATTAGAGTTTTGCCGCACTGTCTCTCTGAGCCAGCATCCCATATGGCCTCGAAAAAAAAAAGAGCTGGCCAGAACCGCGCCGCATCCCATTCCAACACAGGAACACATGTCGGTCAGCACTCCCAACAGGATGCGGCTTGGAGGACATATTGCATGAAGGCGCGCTGCAAAAAGCAGAGGGGCCTCATAAATCAGCAGCGCAATCCTGACGTGCCACCCACACTACTCACGTTAAACAGACATACCATTGTTCCGCCGCCGATCTCAGAGCACTGACGTGTCCTTGTTCCTCGCTGAGTTGAGCAACGGACTTGCAATATGCGCCTGTTCTGCAGCATGCTGAGGGATCTGTGACGCATGTATCAGGATATCTGAAGTGAACTTGCCTTGAGATTCTTACACAAGTTCGCACACATCTGTAGGATAAAAAGAGTGCTATAAGGAGCAAGTGCCAAAGATCAAAACTCACTCACTCACTCACTCATTTGCTGTACTGCCTAAACTTATTAGGGCCACAGGGAGGCTTGTGGGGTACACCCTGAACAGCTCACCAGACCATTACAGGGCAACACACAACCATTCACAGTCACACTGAGGCTCAATTTGGAACTGTGGGAGGAAAACAGAGTACTTGGATCAAACCCACGCAAGCGAGCAAACTCCACACAGAAAGGCCCTAGTCTAGCCTGAGACTTGAACCCACGACCTTCTTGCCGGGAGTCAGTCGTGCTCACCATTATGCCACAATGCCATCCACGTCCCTATCAGAGAGGCCCAATGTTTGAGAAGGTGCTTGTAAAATATAGTCACAGTTGTAGGGTAATGAGCACAAACAAGTGGAATTATCTACTGCATCATGCTCCCCTCATTAAATCCCTATCCCCTCCCTGTGTACCATACTTGGTATTCATGCTTGGAAATCATAAATGCCAACTGGCACTACTGTAGGAGTGCGTATGTGTGTTTCTGCGTAGTAGAAGCAGAGTTCCTGAGCAGAGCCCCACTGGCATCGATCATGACTTTGATGCTTGTCCTGTGTCCGTGCCTGAGTCGAAGCTGATTGGCTGTTATGTATCGTCTACTCAGACGGAATACAAAACACACGATTTCACTCAAATAGGGTGACAAACTTTAGCTGAACAAAATGAAGCACGGAACATGAACTTGTTAAACGGATAATTAAATTAGCAAGACAGCTAATGAACAAGTGTTAACCTTTTCTTCTTTCACTGCAGAACGTAGTCGGAGAGCTTAAGAAAAGATATGTTTATTCATTTATTTTAAGGGAGTGACTCTTATAACACGAAGCTCAGACACCTATCAGTAGAGGTATCTATTAGGTGCACCACCTTTATGCAGTGCTTAAATCGGTTTTAAATAATAGTAGTAGTAGATTTCTCTGCATCTCTCTTCTTATGCATTCGATGAGATCATGTGGTATATTGCAGTGCTAAACTTTAATAGTTTCATTTTCAGGATATTACATTTTGGTCCTCCCATCTGATATCAAAACCGGCCATCACAGTCTCTAAGCGCTGGTATAAAGTTGTTAATTTTCCATTTTAATGGCTTATATTAAAAACTGACATTCAGTAAGTATGACGGTTAACTCTTTCCTTCAATATCCGTCATCATGGGGTGAGAACTCTGTCAGGCTAGTGACTGTCATATGCTGTCAAAACACTGCACGGCTTGTCACAACAGTGCACGCGCACATAGACAGGCAGCATCAAGAACCGAGTTATTGAATCAAAGCCCTACACAACAGCCGCACCTCTAGACTCTCCGCTACAAATACACCTAACAACCACTGAAATGCACACAATGTCAGGGAGTTTTCAATACCGTTCGGAAAGTAGGATCTGTGTGGTGCGTGCTTTGTGTTTGAAAAGCCCTCTTGGCCTTTTTAGTAGTAAGGGATGGACGTGCACACGTGTAGCATTCCAACTATCCCCCAAAGCTGCCATCAAAAAGAGCCAGGATGACAGCTACTAGTCCTGAGATAGTGAACAGCAGAGAGCAGGAAAAAAGAACGGAAGAATTGAGTGCCGATAAGAGGGAGAGAGACAGAGAGAGGGCGGCATAAATCCTTTGTCCTATATAAAAAGAAATACTATCCATGTCAAGGAAAGGTGGGATGCCCTAAAATGAATGATAACAGACTCATTAAAAATAACGGCCGCCTAAATGATAAATGACCTGCCTCGTGAGAAGAGCGGCATGAGGCGGCCTCTACAAATTAAGACCGCAGTGCTCTGTTAAAGGTGTTATTTCCCCTGCCCCTCTGCCACCAAAATATCAAGCAGCCATGCCATTATTCCCCCTTTATTACCACCCAGGCGGCAAGTCCATAGAGATTTAAGGCTAGGGCTCACATTATCAGCCTCTGTTATTTTGTTAATTATCCCGATCCCTGATTTATGTGGCATTGAGGCTTAATTAAAAAGTGGAATTGCATCAAATTATTATGGGTTTTATATGAAAGCGCAGTTCGTTTCGAAGCGATGTGTTTGCTGAAAGGGCTAGTCATTTGATTGTAGAGATAATGAGAACGACTACTGTGGCCTTGATTACAGCATATGGATCAAAAATATGCGGCTGGGATTTAAATGCGTCGTGGATACACTGTATATGCAACCAATTATGCAAAGAAGTCTCTCTGACACATGTCTGTCGTACTGCCATTGATTCTAAACAGACGTCTCTGTTGTTTAGAGCCTAAATCTTTATTAGACAGCTATCCTGGGTAGCATGTCTGCCTTACAAGACGAAGGTCCTGGGTTTGAATCCCGACACTTTTGTGTGGAGTTTGCATGTGGCTTCTGTGCTTGCATGGGTTTCCTTCACGTGCTCTGGTTTCCTCCCGCAGTCCAAAGACATACACATTATGCTAACTGGATGTATGTATGTATGTATGTGATGATCTGGCGAGATTTTCATGGTGTATGGTCTTCGCCCAGTGTCGGCTGACAGTCATCAGCCTCTAATAGGTCAATGCAGTTGGGCAAATGAGTGGGGGATGAGTGTGTCAAGCTATTTATATAATTAAAGTGTTACTACCACTTTATTTTGAAGAATTGATGTTATTTGACCACTTTGTGAAGGTGCGAATATAAATGCGAATGGTTGTGTGTCTGTATTTGCCTTGAGATGGCCTGGAGAGATGTTCAAGGTGTGCCTCCATCTTCACCGGGAGTCAGCTGAAATAGGATCCAGCCAACCTGTGACAGACCTGCAAGGAAGTGTGGAGAGGTGCATGGAAACGATGCGAGGAGAGTGGAATGGAGCAAATGTCTTTTAGTAGAAATAAGACATCTTCTCCTTTGTAGCAGTGCTGATGAGGGCAGCACTGCTGACCTGGTGTGCAAAAGCGTCCATCACATAAGTGGTGGGATATTTATACACTGGTGTGCAGCTCTTCCAGGAAGGCTGCTCTTGTGTATCTTTGCCAGTCGCTCCTCGATCATCGCGCCTCAATCCTTGATGCACAATTTAGAGAACTGGGGAGGTAGTGGACCATAAAAACTTCCAGTTTAAACAAGGCTCAATGAGCATGGAAATGACAAATAAGGGTTTCAGGATGCACCCAGTGCATTCAATGCTGCTGGATTATTTGTATTGCTCTGTGCGCCTGGTTGTTTCACCTCTGCCTGTTTAATGTTTGATTTTGAACTTACCTGTCTGAGCGTTTTCATTTAGGCTTTTAACATGTGCAATTTGCTCCTGATGTTGATATAGTTTATAAGTCAGAGAATTGATAGCTGGGCCCATGTTCAAACTAAAATCTGTATGTTTTCCTCAGGCCTCAACATCCATCTAAACGTTTCATTAAGAATATGGTTACTATTCTGGGCAACATTTTCACCCTATAAAATTAATTAGCTCAGATAACCTAAAGCTCTTCGTTGTACTTAGGTGAACAGTCAGATAGTTTAATAGCTTGACTTTCAATCAGTATTTGAGAATCAAATGCATCTAAATATAGAGTACATAATATAACCGTGTGTATCTGTTTATTTCACACATGGTATTATTGGAGAACAGATGTCACAATGCTGGACGCTGGCCATCTCGAAGTAGGCAAGTACGAGCGTAAAAAGGTTTGGTATTAATGGATGGATAGACAGACAGATAGATAGATAGATAGATAGATAGATAGATAGATAGATAGATAGACAGACAGATAGATAGATAGATAGATAGATAGATTTTTTTCCTAATACAAATTATTGTACAATGTTTGTTCGTTTTGATAATAGAATATTACTTTTTTTATTTTATTTTATTTTGTATTAAAAAATCCCAGCTTAACCGTGACTTTTAATTTAAAATCTGTAAGCGGAAGTAGTTTGATGTTATTGCGGCAGAGTTCACGCGCTCTGTCACTCAGCTTAGCTTTACCGGCAGTTCGCGGATACAGAACCGGATGGAGATCATTTATATCTGCTTTAAGGTAAAAATAAAAACATGCTTTGACAGAAAACCAGTCCTTCTTATAGAAAACCGCGTGTTTTTACTCTTTATTTTTGACGTGCACGATAATTTCACTTCACTAGTTAGCATTCCAAGCTAGGAGGAGTCTGTCAGGTTTGTTAGCATGTTTGCTAACTTCGAATTAGCATCACTAATCCAAAGTCTGTATTTTTATTTGCTGTTTAAACCTAAAAGCATTTTATATTACAAAAAATGACAGGTTTATTAAGTTCTTCTAGTTTTTACCAAAGAACTTTAAAATAAATATTTACTCACAGTTTTGTTTGTTCTCTTAAGATGTTAGCAGTTTGTTTCTGTTTATCCAGATTTATACTTTATTTCTGGTTCAATGTTTAACAGAAATCTTTATAAACTCTTTAAAATGCAGCTTTATTCATAAGACCATTCAGAAGTCATGTTTTATTCTGCAGGATTTTTGTTCATTTTAACATTTAGTTATATAAAATTAAGTCTCAGATGTCCTGTAATGTAAAATGTTCCTAACCCCTTCACAAACTCTAACATTTCTATAGTAATAAAGTACTAAAGACTGTTTGTTTTTGATTTTGTTTTGGAAAATATATTTAGTAATGGAAACAGATGACTAAGTATTTATTTCTGCTCCGCGTTCCAACCCTTACCTGTCCTGCTGAGATTCGGGTATTGACTGAAAGAGTGAGATGGTGGTACAAGAGTCTAAAATTAAATTAATTAATTGAGGGTGTCTGGGCTCAGACTTAGAGATAGGGTGAGGATCGTAAACATCTGGGGAGGGGGAAGGGGGGTGAGACTTTGGAGGTAGAGCATCTGCTTCTTCACAGTGGAAGGAGTCAGCTGAGGTGATTCGGCCGTCTGATGAGGATGCTTCCTGGTCGCCTCCCTCGAGAGGTTTTCCAGGTGTATCAAATACAAGGAGGCCCCGTGTGGACCCAGAACTTGCTGAAGCGATTATATTTCCTGTCTGGTCTGAGAACCCATCTGGATTCCTCAGGAGGAGTTGGAGAGGGATGTCTGGGTCTCCTTCTTTGACCTGTTCCTCGACCCGACCTCAGATAAACAGTGGAAAAATAAATGGATGGATGAATATTGTAGATGTTCTCTTTTTGCATTTAAAGAGTTGAGATAAATCGTTGGTTTTCTGGCAGGGACCCGACTTTAGGCACAGTGCACATATATTTTTGATAAGGTTGAGTTCAAGACTTGTGGAAGACTGAGCGTTCTCATGCATGTTTGGAGGTCATTGTCCTGGTGGAACATCCAGTCGTGTTTAACCTTCAGATGATTTGAGAAGGTTCTGCTGAAGAATTCTGGGGTTTCTTCATTATTCCCTCCACATTGCACAATGCTATATGGGGAATTATGGTTCTTCCTCCATGTTTCACACGTGTACACTGTTCTTTGGATGCTCTTCTGCCTCTTCTTAACTTCTCCAAGCGTATCATTGGTCATTGTGGTTAACCTGTCCTCCACAACACTTTTTCTTGGTGCACGTGATCAGCTTTGAGACCTGCAAGAGTCTGCAAGAACCTGTAACATTTTGGAGCACATGTTCAGGAATTTATTCAAGGCTTTTTACCAAATGTTTATTTTTTTTCTGTTAGCAGAACAGTTTCATTCAAAAACTACTGATTTTCATCAAACCTGTTGGAGGTGATCTATGCAGTGGGTTAGTGTTACAAAAAACTCCCTATCCGAAATGATCATGGAACAAAATGTTCATCTGACGCCCACTAGGGGGAGACATTTCATTATTACATTTCATTATGCCAAGGTATAATAATCCTTTTGTATATGGCGGAGGTTCCTTGTACTCTGAGTGCCCCTCTGATTGTCATCTTAAAATAAAATTATGAGATTGGCATGTTTTCATACCATTTATGGTAAATATACTTCACTTTAAATGGAAATGGTTTAATTATGCTACTGTTCCTGTTACCAAATGAGCGTAAAGCGTCCTCCTGTCTTCCGAGTTGTACTGCCTACTCAAACTTGATAAATCTGTACTCACAAGCACAGCAATACGAATTTAGTGAACTTGGTATTAACAGTTGTTGACTCCGGTGTTGCAGTAGCTTGGTGGTTCATGGGTTGTTCCTGACCATCCAAACTATTTTCCTCCTATCTCAGCGTGATCTTGTGATGTAAAGTGGATTCATCTCCCAATTCTAAATATTTAGATATCGCCAGTTGTTTGAACTGATGGCTGTGGAATTTAGAAGTGGGATGTTCCTGAGACGTTCCTAACCTGTATATCTACAGTCGTCTTTCTCAGATCTGCACTGAGATCTTCGGACTCTCCATTGTCCTGTGTGTCGGTGAAGCCACCGAGTTCTGATAAATAAACCCTTCTCATGTTATACAGAGGTTCTACCAGCTGTAATCCATCAATTGCTAGAAGGTTTTGGATTTGGTGAGTTCTGAGTCCTTCAGGATCTCTGAGTGTATATTCTCGCTGGGTGTGTGAACGTCTTTGACCTTGTGTTGAATCATTTCAGAAAACCAACAATAAATGAAAATGTGTTGCCTGATAGCCTGAACTGCAGTCATGTTCATGTCTATGATGGATGTTTTATAGATGGTTTTCAGTTTCTATGTTCTTGACCTGTGCCGCGGACTCGTGTGTATTCAGGCAAATAAGGGTCCTCTTACATAAAGAAGAATGTTTACGCCAACAGGCATTTACATCCCAACCTCAAATTTGGTGTGTGTGTGTGTGTGTGTGATATCAGGACGCGAGAGTGGTAGAAGATGAGTTCACAGCAGTATCAGCGAGGAGGACCGAATGCCGCAAACACACCAGGGGTTCATCCCAAGCAAACCACAGCAGGTCAGTTACACTGAGACACACACATTAAATAATTCCTTAGGTTAAGGATGTCAGACTCAAGGCCCATGGGCTACATCTGGTTCGCCGGCGGATTACGTGGCCTACGAGAGCCTTCAAAGAATATGATTATCAGACATTACCATGACACGTAATTCATTATCCTTCCACTAGGGGGCGGCAGCGTATTACAGATAAACTGCGAATCACTTATGACTCATGAAACATTTAAGCTTTAAGAAAAGAGGAGAAATCCCTAAACTAATCATTTTGCCATGCAGATTTCATAGTCGCCCCGTTCTGAGTAGATGTTCGGTGTTTATTTGGTCCTCGATGACCTCAAAATTTAGTACTGTGTCCCTCAGAGAAATAGTTTGACCCCCATCCCTTATGTTTACATCCCTCTTCATTTATTTATATCCCAGAAACAAAGGTTTCACTTATAATTTATCAGTAAGTGAAATTATGATTCATTTAAAACATTTTCTCTTATCTGATTGGTTGAATATTATGTCTAGAGGCGTGCTGCTAATTCTTGAAAATGAAAAATGTGGTGTTGTTTTTTTTTTTATCAAATGCTTCTACAGATAATTCCATATTTTGTTCCAGTTTGTTGTGGGATTTTTCCATAATTAATCGGAAACAGTATTAGCCTGATTTAAAATTTTCCCAAATTTACGCAGGTCATGAGAACGGTGGGCGGGACACAGGTCTGGCTTCCTCCTCCAGTGCCGCCGCTCCCCTCAGAGACGATAAGCAGGATCCGGTGGTGGTGCGACCGTACGGAGCGATGTCCTCTGGCCCCCCGTCACTGTCTCAGCACCTCCCTGTCACCTTCACCGAGGGACCTGGCAAGGTACTGACACGGTAGTGACGGCACACCTGTACCTCCAACTCATCTCGGGGCGTTCTCTGTTTCCTCATTTCTTCTTTCTCTCTTCCAGTCTGCTCTGAAGACGCCGATCCCAAGCCGTGTCATCGCGCCGGCCCCGGCTCAGGGGCATCTCACCCTGCCCCACAAAGTACCCGGTCATATCACCATGGAGAGTGGCGTGCCGCAGGCGTCCGGGATCCCAGTCGCCACCATCAGTGGGCAGCAGGTAACGGCGTAACCGTCCGTCCCAGGCAGTAGTGGGTCGTCTCTTCTCCTCCTGAGGTGGGTGGTTACCGTGAGCTTGTTTTTTTTTCAGGGTCACACTGGAAACCTGCACCGAATCATGGCCACCAATTTGCAGATTATTCGTAGCGCAACTCCGGCACTGCAGATCGGTTCGTCGGCCGTGCCGCAGCATCAGTTCCCCTCGCATTTACCCAGAGGTCAGTGGGAGAAACTGTACAGTGAGGCTTGTGTTTCTGTGGAGTTTTTTAATATTAAGTGTGTGTGTGTGCGCGTGTGTGTGTGTGTGTGTGTGTGTGTGTGTGTGAATATTTACACTTCTGTTCAAAAGTTTTAAAACACCCCCATTTTTTACAGTTTTAATTGAAATTTACAGTTTAATATCTCAGAGCATGGACCAGAAGTAGCAGAAGATATTACAGCTGAATACACTCAGGGAATTCTTCCAGTGATGGAGATATTCAAATATTCTTCTGGAATCTCTCCCCAGCACTGTTGTCGAAGTTCCCACAAACGTGGTGCACTTGCTAACTGCTTTGTCTTCACCCTTACGTCCACTTCATCCCATCCCAGCTTGATGGGGTTTAAGTCAGAAGACTCATTTCATTATTTTAAGTTTACAGTCTTGTTGTTTTGTTCTGAGGTAAAACTTTTTTCCTTTTTTTGTTCTGTTTTTTTTTTTTTTTCCAGATCTAATACATTTACTCCATGACCTTAGGCCAATACCACTTGATAAAGAAGAGAGAAACCAAAATAACAGATCATGCACATTTGTAAAGGATGCATGAAAGACAATACTGCCATTGTGGGTAGCGTATTTCCTTTCAGCATATAACCTTAGACCATGTCTGTTAATCTGGCTAAACTGTCTGCAAAGCGTCTCAAGAAGCTGACACCAGTAACCGTCTTTTAATGTCAATCCATTTTCAGTTTCTAAAATACAGATCATTTTTGGATAGAATGTTAGGGGTTGTATTAAAGTGCTTTATTATCGTTGCTGCTAGTGTAACTGCAAGCTAATCCCTATAGCAGAAGCCAAGAACATGGGTCTTATTCTCTTGCCGTGTGATTTTTTATTTTTATTTTTTATTTTTTTGCCTTTGGCCGGGGTGGAGAGGGGCTGCTGAACAGTGCTATAGAATGGATCAATAATGAGGCATAATTACGCCACTGTATCCGTCACGTTCCACTTACTCCTAGCGCATAGACCACAGGTGATTTTGCCGACTAATCAGTCTTCGGGACATTATAGTGTATTGTGGACATGATTGGAACAGACAGGATGTGAGTGTACGAGCCTCTGTTTTCAGCCAGGCATGGAGTAAACATTCATTAACATGTGTTATCATTGATCAGCAAGAGGTGGGCAGAAGCTCTGGGTATTACACAAACTGCAGCTGTGCCTCTGTCAAAGATGTCATCCAACAGACTTGGCAGGTCTGAAAAATTCCTGACAAACAACAAATGAGACTTTTATTTTTAGTAAGGTTTAGAAGCAGGATTATTTTGCCTTCAGCCTGTCACAGGTGCTATGTTTTGGTTGGGTTTTTTGCAGATTTGTTTTCTACGTATGTGCATTTTTATGAGATCAATTAAAACAACAGACATTAATGTACTTGCCTGTAATCATTGCAAGTTTGGGATTATGTAATTGCTGTTGAGAGGGCTAAGGTCATGTATTATTGGAAGTAGGAGGAAACTTGAGAACCCAGAGAAATCTCCTAGACATGGGGAAAACATGTAAACCTTGACCAGACGGTAACCTGAGCTCAGCAATGCTATTTGTTGTGCCACCGGGTCAGGCTGCCTTTGTTTAAATGTTAATGAAGTACACTGGTATTGAATAATGGCTATTCAGTTAACTACAAAAATTTCACATAAAAAACTAAAATTATGTTACTTGTTCGCAGCATCGTTGCCTGCATGGTTGTTGTCTGTCAATCTTGGTCATCCATCAGAACATTTGCTTCTAGATCCTCAACTGTTCCTCAACCAGTGAACTTACTTAGCTTATTCCTAATTAGGGTCACGGGGAGGCTGTCGCCCATCTCAGCCGACTCTGGGCGAGGGCGGGGTACACCCTGGACAGCTCGCCAGGCTATCGCAGGTCCAACAGTCACACATCCATTCGCACTCACACTCACACCTAGGGGTGATTTGGAACAGCCAATTAGCCTACTGTACATGTTTTTGGACTGTGG
>JBCNYG010000013.1:1231025-1243658 GCA_039654305.1 Porochilus rendahli | reverse complement strand
ATAAAGTGATCAGGACCCTAAAGCATACAGAAGGCATTTTAAGTCACTCTCAAGGGGTTAACTTAATAATCACAGTCTGGCTGTATATTATCTGCTTATTACATGGTGACTTACTAAACAAAAACAATAATTCAACATAAAATACTGATTAAAATTATTTTATTCAATAATTAATACAGGCGAAGCGGTGGTATAGTGGTTAGCACGTCTGCCTGACAGCAAGAAGGTCCTGGGTTTAATTCCCAGCTCGGGCATCTCTGTGTGGCGTTTGCATGTTCTCTCTTATGCTTGAATGGGTTCCTTCTGGGTACTCCGGTTTCCTCCCACAGTCCAAAAACATGCACAGTAGGCTAAGTGGCTGTTCAAAATCGCCCCCTAGGTGGAAGTGTGAACGGTTGTATGTGTGTTGCCTCGCAGTGAACTGTTCAGGGTGTACCCCGCCCTCACTAGAGTCAGTCTCCTCTGACTTTAGGATAAAGTGGCTAAGAAATGTAATTAAAAAAAAAAGGGTTTATTAACCTTTAAAAATAATTATATTGGTTTAAAACTATTTTTTAAATACTGAAGATTATTTTATTAATTTAAAATGTATTTTATTGCTTCTGTTGATGACATGCTCCATAGCAACGGTCTCTTATACTTAACAACAGAGTGTTATACTGAAATACCAGACTGATGCATGCTGTGACCAATGAGTGCTGTCCAATCAGAATCGAGTATTTAAATGAGGTGAGTAATAAAGAAGTGATCACGTATCAGAAACGTGCACTGATATATAAACGTGTGATTGGTGCAGCAGCTGGAACTCCTGTCAGAGCAAGAAATAAACCTTTACACGTGTATAACGTATTGCATGTTATATGTATTATAATGGGGCAGCCGTGGCCTAATGGAAAGAGCAGCAGATTTGGGGCCTAAAGATTGCTTGTTCGATTCCCGAAACAGCAGGGCGGGAGGGAGGAGTGAGCAGCACCTTGAGCAAGGCGCCATACCCCAAACTGCTCTCCGGGTGCCCCAGTGTGTGGCAGCTCACGTCGCCGAGTGTTTAATGGGTTAAATGCAGAAGCTAAATATTCCTTTCAGAATTATTACAGTGTATTAATATAATAATAATAACACAATAGAATTATTACTTTGCTTTTAAGCTAGTTGCTTATATTTCGTAGTTATATACTTTATCATCACATGCACTGAAGTACCTTTGGGTAAATTAGCGAAGAGGGTTTGCAGTTTGGGGTAACTCTCCTGGTTGTACTCCTTGGACAGATTGTTCCAGAAGGCCTGAAGGATGGTGAAGTCCTGCTCCAGCAGCCATGTTAGTAGGGAATACACCGCTTTATGGATCCCATCTTTTTTCTTCCTCTCCAGAGTTTCCTTAGACATACATACAATACAAGATTTAGATCAAAATATTTTCTAGAAATAAAACAGTGGTGCAGTCGACATGTTTGACAGTGAGCCAGTAAAGTTATATAAAACATTAAATCTACCCATTTTTTCCTGACAAAGCAGGCTTCATATGATAACAATCACAAGAGAACATGACCCAGAACTGAACCTTGTGGGACACCTTTAGTAAACATGAAGATATGATGTTTAGTCTCACCCCGAGGAGTCTATCAGAGATGATGTCATGATCCGCCAAGCCATACAGCAGTGGGAAAGGGTCGTGGATGGCCATTGCGATTTCCGTTCTGGATGCTCTGAGCTGAGATCGAAGCTCAGACTCTTTGAAAGCCTCCACGCGGGTCATGCTGCCTGGAAGGTAATGAACAGAAAAGCACTGAGAGATCTAAGGTGTCTGAAATGCGCATGCAGTTCAGCCAAAGTGTGAGTGGATATGTCATATGATATTGTGGAGGATTTCTCTATATGGCTTGGGAACATATAATGGATGGTGTAGGTCTTCTTACCTGGGTCGCAGGTGATGAGAAACAATTGGATGGTGCGTTGATTTCTCCATCATTGCTATTTATTATCTGCTGTGGAAATCTCTATGTTGACCTTCAACCTTTATGTCTCAGCCCTTCGGCGACCCAGCGATGTTTGCGGTGCATGGGAAATTTCTCTGAAATGCTTGGTTTGAAATCCTGTGGGAGTCTTTTTAATACCCCGATGTTTGGTCAAAGTCTATCACAGTTTAGCGAGTTAATGTCTGGGTGGAGTTTTGGAAAGTCCACAGTTGGGCAATGAGACACTTTCATCCACGCAATGCTCTTAATCATTCTCTCGGTCTTTACTCTGCACCTGTTTGTCAAAACGACTAACTGAAGTGTGTTCTGGCCAGGGGTTCCCCACACACACTTCACAACGCAGCACTCACACACACACGTAGCCTCAAATTATATGATAAACATTTTGGTTTCGGTCGACCGAAACTAAAGGTCAGTGACAGAAATAGCACGAAACTAAATACGCCCCATGAAAAATATGTGAGTTTGCAAAGGTTTTAAAGAAAATATTAACAAATTAAAATAATCTGACTTTTTTGTAATTTTTTAAATTACAGTCCTTTCCACGGATTACATTTTTAGCCCATTCTCGACAGAACTCTTTGTCTGATGGCTCAATTTACTGCCAAAAGTTTACAACTAATTCTTAAGTAAAACATAAACATTATCAGAGAATGACTTTGGCAGCACGGTGATGTTGAACATCTGCATTACAGCAAGAAGTTTCTGGGTTCAGGTCCTGGATTTAGAGGTGGGTTTTTGGCATCAGTGAGGGTCATGAACGGGTTTCCTCCAGGTACTTTACAGACACTTATTCACTTTTTTTCTGCACGCAGTCACTTTAAAGACTCTTACGGACTTACTTACACTTTATGTTTTACATGTTTTACATTCTTACGGTTCATATATGTTTTTATATATGGTTTACTTTTTTTTTTTACATTTCATACACATTATATATTTTATTTTTTATATATTTTATTTATTTTTTTTGTATCCTATATTTTATGTTTTTATTTTATGTTATATGCATATTTTATTTTATCTTATTTTATTATTTCCACCCCCCTTGTAATTTAAAATCCCTTAAAATCCCTTGAAGTTCCAGTTATTGTTCTTTTGTTCTATTCTTGGACAGTCGTACTAAGCATTTCACTGCATGTTGTACTGTGTATAATTTGTATGTGACGAATAAAATTTGAATTTGAATTTACTCCGGTTTCCTTCCACAGTCAAAAGACATTGCACCTAGGTGTGAGCGTGAATGGTTCTGTGTGTGTGTTGGCCCTGTGATGGAATGGCAAGCTGTTCAGGGTGTACCCAGTCACCCAGAGTCGGCTGGGATGGGCTCCAGCCTCACGGTGACCCGTAAAAAGGAGAAATCGGTTCAGTATTTCATGTTCAGTAATTATTGTTTTTTAATTTTTTGTAGCTTGTTACTGTGGCTGCAGTTTATTCGCCCAACAAGACGACATGTTCATGTTCAGGTAAAAATATTTTTATAGAATCGTAGAAATGTGCCTTTAACATACAAACAGATACTGATCACTTAACAAGATCATCATCTTCCTTTAGCTGGGATTACAGGCCGTATTACACCTCGTCCATTATACATAATTAAGTCACCAAATGAAAACAACCCGGCTGCGATTCACTCTCTCAAACTTCCTCCCCAGAAACTTCTGCACCTTTTATTCTGTTTCCACTTAATAGATTTTTATTTATAGTATAATGGCATTATTCTATATGAAATCATCTCAAATGTGGGAACAAGAGAGAAGATCATTTAAAAAACAATCATCAACAATTATCAGAAAAGTTGCAGAATTAATCACATTAATACATTTCTACTTTTCTGTTCGTTTTCATTCCATTGTTGATTTCTCATACTTAATTTTGGTGGCACGGTGGTGTAGTGGCTCTCACATCCAACCTCACAGAAAGAAAGCTCCTGGGTTTAAGTCCCAGGCTCAGTGAGGGCGTTTGTGTGTGGGTTTCTTCCAGGTACTCTGGTTTCCTCCCACAGTCCAAAAACACACACATTAGGATAACTGGCTGTTCCATGTAGTGTGGCGGTACACTGGGTAAAGGCAGTGCACCCTGGTAGGATTAAACCGTTCGGTGACTGAGCGTTAGAGAGTATACTTACTACACTTTGATTATTTGTGTTGGTGTATGATTGACTCTTGTTCACCGTCTTCCTGTTCCTGACAATGGAATTAATAAAGTTTGTCCTGTTATTCCGAAGTGAAATTCAGTATAGACACAAACTATGATGAAATTGTTAAATTGCTAAAGTGTGAAACCATGAAACACAAAGAGTATGTAGGGGATATTTATACTCACCCGCTCATTAGCCGAACTACTCAATCCTTCTAGGGCCGCAGGAAGGCTATCTCTGCCAACACTGGATGAAGGTGACATTATAAGCAGCTCACCGGTTCACTGCAGTGCCAACACGCACACACACATACATTCACACTCACACTCACACCTAGGGGGAAATTTGGAACAGCCAATTAGCCTAATGTGCATGTCTTTGGACTGTCAGAGGAAACCGGAGTACCCGGAGGAAACCCATGCAAGCATGTGGAGAACATACAATCTTCACACTGAGACACCCTCACCAAGCCCGGGACTCGAACCCAGAACCTTCTTGCTGTGAGGAGGACGTTCCACCGTGCTGCTATTCTAAGGTTTAAGATCTAACATGTACGATAGACCTATTGAATGAATTCCGGCTCTGAGACAGAGTTAGTACGAGTCAGGATCAGTGTGTGGTTTTAACACAGAGAGTTTATTGATCTTTTCAGACAGATGTCATGCTCATAAATGGCTTTACAGAATGAACTGTAGTGTTCAGCTCGACCCCACTCCGGCAGGTCCGATAACCGTCCCGCGCCGAATGTACATACAAAACTTCAAACCCAAAATGCTTCTTCACCTTACTGGTGCGACATGAAAGTACACGTTTACGTCACAGGTATATCAGTGTTACTTTAGAAATGACAATCGCTCACTGTGTGTCATACAATACGCTGCGCTCAGATGGAGTCGTGTTTTCACCAGCTGTGTGCACGAATGGCTCCCTCCAGTGGTATTCAAATCACAGCACTTTTCCCTCTCATTATAAAAAAAAAGTGTAAATACTGCATCATTTCAGTCCTCCAAAGTCTTTTCTAAGGCATTTACCAACACATCCGAGAGAAATGTTGGTATTATGGATAGTCTGGTGTCATTTCAATCTTTAGATCACCTTTAAAAATGAATAAACGACTACGTGATGGCTAACACGATCGCTAATCTCAATCATTAGCTAGCTTCCTATTTTCCCTTCTTCCTTTAGGATTGTTTTCACAGCATCCATTTGAACACACCGTATTTACGTTATGATACATTTGCATTTTGGTGTTAGATTAACAGAAGGCACACTAGTGTCACAAAGAAACAAAAAGAAGGCGATAAAATAAAAGTGCACTCTCCTGGGTAAATATGGACATATTTGAATGTGAGACAGGAACCAAGTTCATTTAAACTCTGCTTACTTCAGTAACTTTCGTTCATTTGCTTCTGTTGCGTTCATAAATACAATATTAGAGATATCCTAAGAATTCCTGATGACCGTCAGGATGGCGGCCATTTTGAAAATGCTAATATCTTGTTCAGTAGACTAAGCTATTGGAATAATTTAACTAAAATGAAATAAGTGTATATTTGTATATATCAATACATCTTTATAACAAGCACACAGTGGTGTCAGCGCATTCCGCTAAACATAAAACAACACCATGATAAAACATTAAAGATCCTATTCCTACTGTGGTAAGTAAACTTTTCACATTCCTTTAACATAGCGGTGCAAAGACCTGAATATTACAGCGTGGACTTGATGCCACGGCGTTATTGTACGCTCTCCGTGATGATAAGAATCCTAACGACCCTCCGGTCAAATGCTCGTGTGATGCTACTCATTAAATATTTCATAACTTAATGACACTGAAACAACAGACAACATAAAAAAAGATCCCTCATCACGTGTCATGGAGCAAAAACGACAACAGACAACGTAAACAAAAACAAAAACAAACATTTTCATCAAAATGAACATAAAACCTTCCTTTAACCCGGGCACACTGCGGCACATGCTAACCTGAGGTAAATGTTGCTGTAGGATAAAGTTAGCCATGTTTTGTTTCAAACTGATAAAAAAAAAAAAAGAAAAAAACGACAGGATTATTTTTAACAGAATATAAAACTTAGCTTACGCTCTCTGCTTATCATTAGGTTTCAGAATTTATGTCTTTTATACTCCGCTACCTGACAAGGATGGTTGCGCTAGCTAAAATTACCTCAGAAAGTTTTTAGGCTCACTTGTAGCTAACTTCCTGCCTCCTGATAGCTTTTTAGGAGTATCTAAGAGTTAGCTAACGTTGTGATCTCCAGATGAACATTTCAATAAAATGCTAACTGATCTAGCCCCCAATTACAGCTTCCACTGAGGATTGTTTATATACTTACCTAATAAATATTCACATTCCCTGTATTTAGATTTACACGCAACACAACATTCATTCAAAATAAAGCTACTGAGATCTCACTTCTGTCACTGCGCTGTTATGAATTCTGGACTTTTCTGGATTCTCGATCCAAAGCACAGCCGTGTTTTAGTGCATTAGCCTTAAGTAGCCTTTAGCTCAAGTGCTAGCAGCTTTGGGTTCACAATTGCTAGCTTTGTACTAACTGACCCGGTAGCTACAGTTAACAAAGACGTTATTTGCCATTTTTTAAACAAAATTTAAAAAATAATTAAAATATTTGACCTCATGTTTAAGTCATATAACAAGACATCGTCAATATTTGAGTTCATTTTGTTCAGTAATTTCTAGCAGCATCACAATCCACAATGTATTACACTTTTAGCCATGGCATAGCTAACCCGCTCATGTTACGAGAGATAATCGCTAGCTGCCTAATTTAGCCAAAAACAAGTTTATCTAATGGATGTTTTTAATAAATGAACAAATTAAATATTTACCCATATTTGTCTCTAATCAACACGTACTCAGTGTTTGAGGATGATTAAAAAAATGCAAGTATGCAGCATTTTGTTCGCTAGATTCATTATCTAGACTCCGTACAACAAATGTTAAAATAAACGCTCATCTTAGGTGTACCCAGCACTGAACCACACCAACACACCAATCATACCTCACAAGGTGCAAACCACAAGAGGGCATGCAGCGCAAACCTGACTCACAATAATAACTGGCAAAAGATACTATTACTGCCAAATGTTATGGGGCCCCCTGGTGGTTCAGAGGAATTAAGACACTGATTATACCACCTGCAGCTAAAGATTCTGTCCCAAATGCACAAATAATTACCAACTGAACCTTTCACCTCTGCTGTTTCTAATTCAAATGTTTAGTGAAAATAAATAACGCAAAGTTTATTCGTCTCCTTGTCTACTGTCGTCATGTAACATTATTGAAGTTTATCATTTATCCTTATTCTTGATTTTTGAACGAGATCAAGAATATATTTAAAGTTTTCTTTGTCTGTGTTGTTCGATATCGGCGCCAACACGGAGCCGTTGGAAGACAACGTAATAAAGAACATTAATGTTGCGGGCGAGAGCGAAACAAAGTGAAGCCCTTAATAAATCGAAAAAGTTATTTTTACACACACATCCAGTCTAATGATGGGTGCTCATGAAAATAGAAACACTATTTACAATACAGTACAGCGTGGCGGACCTCAGCGTGGACACTCGGCACGAACAAAAGTGCATTGGGCCTCTTCAAACAACGCTGTTGTACTTTACGAAATCAGAGTAACCATGCGAAAGAGAATTTCATTACTGGCGGAAATAAAGAGTTACATTTTTAACTCTTAAAAGATATTAATTTCGAGGCGTGGTCTTCAACGTAACTGCTGATGATATCCAGGTGACCAGAAGACGTGACTGACATCAGAACTCCACCTACATGCACTGTAAGGTTAAAGGAATGATCCTACGCCCTGCTGTTACTTCCTGTTCCAAATCTCACTTGATATAGAAAACTACAAAACGCAACACGACCAGTGGCCTCACCTCGTTGTCCTTAATCACTCTAACAGCTCGTCTTTGTTTTATTCATTTATTTACATGATGTTGTTACTGGATCGATGTGATGTGTTGTTGTTGTTGTTGTTGTTGTTGTTCTCTTCCTAAGAGACAGAAATAGCCTTCAGTTCAGTCGGATGTCGAAATCCTGCGTCCATTCGGGATGCTGAGCCGCGGGAAGCAACAGAAGGAGCAGGTGTCCATGAGGGGGCGCTGTATTAACACCAGCATTTGCTCTCGCTGGCAGGAGGCTCCTGGGCTTTGTCCAGCTTGATGTCGATCACTGAGAAGTTCGACGTTAAAGGAAATCAAAAAGCTTTCGTAAACAAAGAAGTGCGGATAAGTGCTAGTGGTGTGAATCTGACTTTCCAAGAAAATATACAATATCCAAATACGAGGAACACAGAAATCCAATAGCGTTTACTGGCGATACACCACAGTAGATTTGTGGTAATGAACTCTGCGATAAGCTTTAGATACCGTGTTGTACTTTAGTAGTATGCTATGCCTCTGATGTGATATACTGAAGACACTGAAGTTTGCTTTACATCTTTGCTGGTTTACTACAGAAGAATTCAGATGTGATGCTGGGGTTGCCAGATTGATGCAGCCAATTTATTATTTCTTAATATATTTTTACATTTACAGCACTTGGCAGACACCCTTACATTTTTATGCAACTGAGTGGTAAGGGCCTTGCTCAGGGGCCCAACAGTTGTAGCTAGTTGTTACTGGACCTCAACCACTGTGCCACCACTGCTATCTTTATTTGTATAGCACATTTTAAGCAGGAGGAACAAAGTGCTATAAATAATAATGTATGTAGAAATAAAGTATTACAGATAAAATTGTTAAAATAACAAATAGAAAAATTATTTAATGAATATAAAGTAAACCTTAAGATATTTAGAAAACCAATTAAAAACTAAGTGTTGATTCAAATGAGACACAATTAGCTACAGTGCAAGGAGTGAGCTGATAGGGATTTTAATCACACAGTATTTTTATAGAAAACTGAAATCCCACCCAATTCAATAGGAGGTACAAGAGATCACCTCCCAGAGCGACATCTAAACAAAAACGTTTATCATTTCACTCAGAGTCAGGCAAATCTGAGATTTCTTTTTAAATTGTGCAATCTGGCAACCCAGCCCTTAAAAACACACACACACACACACACACACACACACACACACACACACTGACATGCACCTCACTAGAAGCCTTATTTTAGACCGCGTCTTCCTCTCTGTCATCACTGTTTCCTGTTGCAAGCCCTTCGTTCTGAGAGAGAAACCGCCAGCATCGATAAGAGAGATGGATCCGTTCAGATACACCAGATGTTTGTATGTGAATACATCGGATCCCATCTGTAGTCCTCATGTGAAATACAGGTATGAGTGGATTCTGTTCCATGATTCAGAACAGTTTCAACACAATACACTCCGATAAAACGTGAGAGAGTGAGTGAGTGAGTGAGTGAGTGAGTGAGACTACAATTGACAGGAACTGAGGCCACACCCCCTTTACTATAACTGACAGGCATTGAGGCCACACCTTCTTTACTACAACTGTCAGTTCTCTACTCTTCGGGTGTGAATGATGAGTAGCAGTGATTTGAGGCCTGATGAAAACTGACCTGATGAAAACTGTTTTATTTAACGGCATTGATTTCTTTTAGAAAGGGAAAGAGAGAGTGAGAGACAGAGAGAGAAAGAGAAAAAGAGAGATCACTGTATGAAAAGGATACTACCCTCTTTATTCGTCTCATCCAGATTCTCCATCCCGGGCAGAGCTGCTGCCACTCGCCGAAACAGCTAAGAGTGAGGGAGAAAGAGAGAGAAAGAGAGAGAGAGAAAGAGAGAGAAAGAGTGAGACAGAGAGAGAGTGAGACAGAGAGTGAGATAGAGAGTGAAACAGAAAAAGAGCACAAGTGAGACAGAGAGATGTATGTATGTATGTATGTTTGTCTGTATGTATGTTTGTCTATATTTATGTCTGTATGTATGTATGTATGTATGTATGTATGTAAGTTATGTCTGTATGTATGTTCATCTATATGTATGTGTGTATATATGTTTGTCTGTAAGTTTTGTCTGTATGTATGTATGTATGTATGTATGTATGTATGTTTGTCTGTATGTTTGTCTGTATGTATGTATGTATGTATGTTTGTCTGTAAGTTATGTCTGTATGTATGTATGTACGTATGTTTGTCTGTATGTATGTATGTTTGTCTGTAAGTTAAGTGATTCAGCAATGAGATAATGACGTGTTTGGCTACTGAAGTATGACTGATTGACGGAGTTTGACTGATTGATGGATTTCGGATTGCTCTACTGATTGTTGATTGTGACGCAGCGAGTGGACGGGGTGTACAGGTCAACTCTCACCTGTTTCACGTTGCAGCCGGTTTTAGCGCTCGTCTCAATGAACATCACGTTTAGCTCCTTCGCTCTCTGCTCACCTTCCTCGATCGAGATTTGTCTAAAACAAAAACAGACCATCAGTTAGGAGATACATCAACAAAATGATGTCATGTGTGAAGTAGCCACATAAGTAATTCATTTTAATTGAATTTTATTTATTTATTGAACTTTTTTTCCATGTTCGGATTTCATTTTAGGCTGCATGCTGGCGTAGTGGTTAGCATGTCCGCCTCAGGGCAGGAAGGTCCTGGGTTCGAGGGCATTGCATGCTCACACTGTGCTTGTATGGGTTTCCTCTGGGTACTCTGGTTATCTCCAATAGTCCAAAGTGATGGTTATATGCATGTTGGCCGTGCAATATACTGGGGAGCTGTTCAGGGTGTACCCCGCCCTCGCCCAGATTCGGCCGAGATGGGCTCCAGCAAAATCCTAACAGGATAGTCAGGGAGTAATAGTTTTGAAAGAATGTTGGGTAAGATTTGTAAAGATATGTAATAATTAAAGGGTCATAATGTGAAAATGAAGTTGTAGTTGTTGTAGTTGTTGTTGTTGATGTTGTTGTTGATGCCCCTCGAGTTTATAGCTGCTTAATTGTCGGTGAAAACTCATTCTGATCAACATTAAATGTAACGATAAACAGACAGAAATTACATGTTCTTTGATAACTATAAAAATTTTATACAATTAGTAAATTACTGTGATTTAAAAGGATTAAAATTCAATCACTGGCCTAATAAATCCATTCATTTGTACTGACTCCGCCCACTTATTCAAACAAACCAACGGCAATTCAGAAACCACAAATCATCTGTAAACCCTGTTTGTGTATAATAACATAAACGGAAAATGCGAACCTCTTGTCCTCCAAGTCTGTCTTGTTGCCGACCAGCATGATGATGACATCACTTCCTCTCTCCGTTCTGACATCATCGATCCATTTGGATGTCAGCTGGAAGGAACTCACATCTGAACAAAACATGACGTTAATGTTAATCTAACAGGAAATGCGCTCCAGGAACAGTTTGATAGCTGTGTGTTGGACCGGCAGGAGTGATGTCACTCACTACAGAGGAGAGATTTTAAGATTCATAAAACACACCTCTACGCAAACATCTCCCCAAAACTACCAACTCTCGGAAATGTCGCTAGAAGGCACTTGGTTGCTATAAGGATGATTTTTACCGTTGCTTGACCGAAGGAATGGAGGTTGCTAAACTAAACGTGCTGCTATTCACTAGATACGATATTTATTCGCTAGAAAAAGTCAACATGTGACTAAATCCGCAAATCTGAAGACGCAGCAGTGTTTGAATTCAGTTCCTTTCCTCAGACGCTGCTTACACTAATCACGCTCAGTACTGTTCAGTCAGTCTCAGGATGTAGTGCCACAGTGTCCTAAAGAACAATGATGTGTGTGTGTGTGTGTGTGTGTGTGTGTGTCTTACTTGTGACATCGTACACCACTACAGCCACAGTAGAGTCGCGTATGTAGCTGGGGATGAGGCTCCTGAAGCGCTCCTGACCTGCGGTGTCCCACAGCTGTAACCGGACCTGCAGCACCAACACCACATTTAGACAAGTGTTTCTGAGGTCCACACCCACCTCCAACTGCCTGTTCTTAACCTAGCTTCCTCCCTCTGATTTTAGGGATTTCATTTTAATGTTAATTTTAATTTTGTTGTTTAACTTTTTTTCCATCTTGAAGCAGTTTTAGTTGTTTTATTTATTCTTTCTTCGACCTGTTCTCTACTTCAAAGTCGCACGCAGAGGGAATCAACTAGCGTCCTGCTAATATCCTGCTAACATCCTCAAGTCTCCAGCTAAGGTTTGTTTTAGCATCATGGCTACCATCCAGCTCGTTCAGTGTGTTGAGTGCAGGATGTTTAGTAATTTTCTCTCCGTCATTAGCGATTTATCTGTGATAGGTGTACGCTAGTTAGCTCTCTGACGGAGAAGACTGTAGCGTTAGAGGTGCGATTTCAGACTTAAGAGAAAGTGAGGCAGTGCGAGAGTAAAGTTGTTCCTGCATCAGGAAGTCTGGGTGCCACCCACCTCTATCTCTAAACCCCCCTCTATCTCCAAACCCACCTCTATCTCTACACCCACCTCTATCTCCAAACCCACCTCTATCTCCAAACCCACCTCT
>JBCNYG010000013.1:1118590-1130629 GCA_039654305.1 Porochilus rendahli | reverse complement strand
TTTGATCACGGAGAGATGGTGTTTATGGAGATTTGAACTTAATGTGGAAGGTTTTGCTCTGAAGGGTGTATTTTTGGAGATGTCGCATTTTCGTCCACGTAAAACATATTGAAATTACGTTGGCTCTTAATCAAAGCACGACCTTAGAATTAATCCGTACAATACCGCAGCGGGGCACATATTTGAATAAGAAAACATGAATATAAAACAACATGCATTGTTATAAGTGATAAAGTCTTCTTCAGTGGAAAACGAAAATACTCCGTTGTTCTGGGACGGTAGGCGTGTCCCCCAGCACGCTTCACGTTTGGTATATGAGCTTCTTCATCTGTTCGCGTGTGTACTTTCACTGTGGCCAACAACTCTATCTTTAACACATCTGTCCGGAGCACAACCAAGAGGTCTTCAGATATATGTTCACTAACAAACTGTGTTCTCGCTCAGATGTTTTAATGTAACAGCAAAGGCTTTTTCCTGGCACTCCTCCCATGCAGGTTTAGTTTATTCCCTCTCTTTCCGATTGTAGACTTATTCGCTTTCGCAATAACAGTCGCAGGAGTTAACTGATGATCATGTGATGAAATCTTGGCGGTCTTCCTAGATCTTTTTAAATCTTTTGCCAAACTAATAGGAGTCCATGAGCTTTTTTTCTGGCAGCATAGTGGCGCAGTGTTTAGTACTTCCTCCTTGCAGCAGGAAGGTCCTGGGTTTTAGCCGTGTCTGGTCAGAGTGCGTATTTGTGGAGTTTACCTTCTGTCCTGGTGCTTGCATGGGGTTCGTCCGCGTGCTCTGGTTTCCTCCCACAGTCCAAAGTAATGCGCATCAGGCTAAATGGATGGAGTAAATTGCCCCTAGGTGTGAGTGCTAATGGCTAGCTGTTTAGGCTTTATGCTACGTTCGCTTCGGATAAGATCTGCTCCAGCCTTCGTGTGACCCTAATAAGAGATAAATCAGTTCCTGCAGTGGCCTGAATAGGGGACCGGAGGCATAGAGGTTGTTTTCTGATCATCTGAAGAATAAAAAGATATAAATATAGTAATATAAAGAAAAATATCAAATCATGTAATTAAAATCTTATATGTATAATCTAATAATGTAACCAGTGGAAGGATAATGGTGTGATTGTCTTCTGTTTCTATAAAAGCTCATGTAACTGAACTGATCCTCATGGCTCTTTACCCTGAGAGCTCATGAGCGCACACTCCGAAAATAAACAGTTCAATTCTCTCATCTTGTCTTCATCTTTTTTTAAAACTGTTGCGATTGCACACTCTGCAGGAGGCTCTAATTAAAGGCTCCTAATTTTTTTTTTTTTAATGGCTGACAAATAAAACCTACGCAATGACAGATTTTTACAAAAAGTTCCCAAACATTGGGTTCCTGAGTGACGCAACAGAAAAGCCTTCACCCTTTCATCCAGATATGGGAAGTTCGCGGCCTGTGTGATGTACACGGGGGTCCATGGCTGAGTGACAGCAGGGTCATACTGTCTATTTATCTATGCTTGCTAGGTACGCTTCCAGCTACTTTTATTGATTATTTTATTTCAGGTATTGATCACGACAGCACAGTGTCAGTTGAAGTTGTTGGCCATGGAGGAAAGCGGTACCTTTTCAGTTACACTTACAGTATTTGGCAGACGGTCTCATCGAAAGAGAAAGAGCAGAAGAGCAAGAGCTGCCGTAAAACTCCATCAAACCCGAATTACACTAAACAATACCTTCTGATTCTCTATCGGGACGTGACCTTGATGCTTTCCGTCTTTATGAGTATTTGTGTGCGCACTCGCCCCTGTGTCTTCACGAGGACTCGGCGTGTGCTCACCTTTGCGTATTAGAACAGCTGGCACGAGCTTTCAATTTATAAAGACAAACATTTCTAAGAACACAGCTGCGGACACATCTGGGGTTTAAGAACGTGTCAGGAATCCAACGTAGACTTTTCTTATCAATGTTCTTAAACCAAATTTATCGAAACATTCTATTGTTTGTTACAGTTTTCTCCATGAAGAAGAAAACTAAGTAAATGAACTGCGCGTAAAGATGAACTTCCTTCACGTGATAAACAGACGCCTGCGTGTTGTATGCTGATGTCATGTAGTATTAAGTGCAGATGTGCCGAGTCATATTTAATTATTTTGAAGTTCATTAGTCTGCGATGGCCTGGCGAGCTGTCCAGGGTGTACTCTGCCCTCGCCGCCGACACCCTCCAAGTCAGCTGAGATAAGCGCCAGCCTCCCCATGACGCTAATGAGGAATAAGCGGTTCAGAAATGAATGAATGAATGAAAAGTTTAGATCTTATTCGTTAGTTTCATATCTGGATACTGTTATTTTTATCGTTATCTTACCTTACATGAACTGACGCATCAATGTTCTCATTCACCCGTTTATTCATTTTCTAAGGCGCTTAATCCTAATTAGGGGCGCAGGGAGGTTGAAGCCCCTCTCAGCCAACTCTTCACCCTGAACAGCTCGCCCGGCCATCGCAGGGCGTATCGATGTCCTATTCTCACAATTTCGCACGCTCGTGAGAGTGAAGCGGATTACACATGGCGGCATTTTAAAACAGGCTACTGCAAACTATCGCATGGGTTTCGTAAGAGTGCAACCTTGAAAGTGTAAATAAAAACCACCTGATGATGAAAATATACATATTTACAGTGTAACAGTAGAGTTTGGAGGGCTTTGCTTTCAATTCGACTTATAGATAAGATATTAATGCCAGGCTCTTGGGGAGGCTGGAGACTATCTGAACAGCTCACCAGTTAATCACAGGCCGACACACACACACACACAAATACACAGACAACCATTCACACTCACACCTGGACTCACACCTAGGGGCAATTTGGAAGAGCCTAATGTACACGTCCTTGGACTGTGGAAGGAAACCAGAGTATCCGGAGGAAGAGAAAGGACGGAGGACACTGCGAAAACCCACGCGAGCCGCCCCTACACCGACTTCAAGCCAGGCGTAATAACGAACTGAACACGTGAGCCGCTTTACTGGTTCACCAAATCTTTTAACTCGTAAATGATTATTATTATTATTTAACTCCCACCCTTATTTTCAGGACTGAACTTAGATTTTAAACCATCTTTACCCTCTTCTTTCACAAGTGACGTTTTTCAGTGTTTGCTCCACCCCGCTCATGTTTGCAGACAGGAGGTTGAAAGGGAGGACATAAACAGTGACGCATGAATGAGGGGTCAAAGACCCTGTCTGGTTGTAAATATTGGCTCTGCAGCCTTTCACCTCCCCGTCAGGGAGATCAGGACAGTCAGATCAGTGCTATCAGCAGCTCGTACCATGTTTCCCATCAGCTCGTTCGGCAGGGGCGTGCGCCGCTTGACCCTGCAGCATGTGGCGGCTCTGGAGTCCTGCTCGGTGCTGTCTACGCGCGCGTCCTCATCCCCGTGCTCATCCTCGCTGCAGGTTCCCCCTCCGGCCTGCATGCTGCGCCCGCTTGAGGTGCCATACCGCTACCTGTTCGGACCCGGACCGTCTAACGTCTCGCCCCGCGTGCTGGCCGCCGGAGGGAGACCCATCATTGGCCACCTGCATCCGGAAATGTACGAGGTCGGATCTCACACCCTTGTATTTATTTATTTGTTTGTTTGTTTACTATCTTTCTTACTTACTTACCAACTTTGAGTGTACAGTTTTTTTTTTTTTCATTCTCCGCTCTGTTTTTGTTTGTAGATCATGAACGACATCAAGGACGGAATCCGATACGCCTTCCAGACCACCAACCCCATGACGCTGGCGATGAGTGGCTCCGGTCACACAGCCATGGAGTGCGCAGTGTTTAACACCGTGGAGCCGGGAGAGAGCGTGCTGGTGTGCATTAACGGCGTGTGGGGAGAACGTGTGGCTGATATTGCAGACAGAATGGGTACCGGTTTAAATCACAATATTACTGCACACCACGGACGGGGCGATACGACAGAAATATCACATCGCGATATTTAACGGTGTTATCATCCACGATACTGAGGGTACAGCAAGGGCAAAAAACGAACAAAAATTCAGCCAACTAAAAAATCGTTCATTTGAACACTGTACTGTGCCATCAAGAGGATTCTGACACTTTACAGAGAATCTTTTTAGACGTTAAGAAGTACTGAATTAATCAGAAATCATCCTGAGATCAGAATGTTTACAGCGTCATGGAGAGCAGGTCAGCCGTCGCTGCTACTGCAGATATAAATCTTCATTTTATTTAAATCTGAATGTAGTATGTGATGAATTCTATAGAATTTTATAGAATTATAACTGATGTTGATTGATCTCATGATGAGATACAGCTATGAATTACACATGAAGAGATTATAATATTTACAAATGAATTATGTTAATGTAAGGGCTAAAGATTAAAATAATAATAATAGTAAAAATAATAAAGAACGAGTGATTATTTTATATCTGAATTAAAACAGGTGCCAAAGTTCACACTCTGGTCAAAGCGCCTGGGGGTTGGTTCACGAATGAAGAAATCGAAAAGGTAAACGATTCCACCCTCACAGCTAAAGGGCTACATCAGCTACATAACAAAGCCGCTTAATCCTAATTAGGGTCGCGGGGAGGCTGGCGCCCATCTCAGCCGACTGAGTACACCCTGAACAGATTGCCCAACCATTGCTAATAATAATAATCTTATTTATTTATTAATTTATTTAGGGAGTGGCATAGCGGTATAGTGGTTGGCACGTCTGCCTCACAGCAAGAAGGTCCTGGGTTCAAGTCCCAAGCATTACGAGGGCATTTTTGTATGGAGTTTGCATGTTCTCCCAGTGCTCATGTGGGTTTCCTCTGGGTATTCTGGTTTCCTCCCACAAACCAAATACATGCACATTAGGAGTTTTTAAAATGCCCCTCGATGTGAGTGTGGGTGTGAAAGGTTGTGTGAGTCACCCTGCAATCAACTGGTCAGCTGCTTAGGGTGTACCCCGCCTTTGCCCAGACTCGGCTGAGATAGGCTCCATGACTCCCCGTGACCCTAATAGGATTAAGCGGTTCATCAAATAAATAAATGAATGAATAAGTGAGTGAATGAATGAATATTACTGTATGTGTATGTTTCACTTGTGTTTAATATCACAGGCGATTTCCAAACACAAACCCGTTCTGTTCTTCCTCACACACGGAGAATCCTCGGCTGGCCTCGCTCACCCTGTAGATGGCATCGGAGACATCTGCCGCAAGTGAGAACCCTCACACACACACACACACACACACACACACAAAACTATCAGCATGGCCATAATTACCTACAAAGGCACAGCGGTCTGGAAATCAGTAACTCCAGAAGCTCCTCGCATGTCATAACTCAGACACAGTGACGTCCTAAAAAGCTGTGTGAATTTAGCTGTGTCTGATTTCCATGCTCAGGAATGGACCTATTTCTCTTGGGGATGTTTTGTACTAAAGTGGGTGTGTCTTGTACTGCAGTGGGTGTATCTCATAGTGAAGTGGGTGTGTCTTGTACTTAAGTGGGTGTGTCCTTTCCTGAAGTGGGTGTGTCTCGTAGTGAAGCGGGTGGAGCTTGCACTGAAGTGGGTGTGTCTTGTACTGCAGTGGGTGTGTCTTGTACTGATGTAGGTGTGTCATTTATACACAACTCTAATGAAAAGACATTTCTGTGGAAACGTGACTAAACTTGAGGAATATTTAACACTTGAGTATTAAAGAATAATGTGTGTGTGTGTGTGTGTGTGTGTGTGTGAGTGAGAGTGAGTGTGTGTGTGTGTGTGTGTGTGAGTGAGTGTGTATCAGGGTCAGGGGTTATGATTAGACTCTTTCTCAGTCAGGATGAATCTGGTTAAACCCAGGTTATTTATGTCTGAACTAGTTTTCTGGTCTCCACCTGTATCTGTGATGAACCCGGGGCAGTGTGTAATTATTTCATGTTTATACTTATGTGCGCATGACAGCACATGAACATAACAGCACAAACACAGGCTGGTGACGGGGCAGAACTTTATCTTTTCAGCATGCACTCTGCGCCTTACTTTATGAACAATTCCACAAACTCCACAATACATTCAGTTAAAGAATGTTTCAAAAATATAATATCTCTAAAAGAGTTTTCAAAAAAGAACAAAGAGGCATCATGATCAGTGATTGGTTGGAAAGGCACATAGTGATCAGTGATTGGCTGGACAGGCTCATAGTGAGTGTGATTGGTTGGACAGGCACATGGTGCACAGTGATTTGTTAAGTGATATCATATTTATCCATAATTGGTTGGATGCAATCATGGTCATCAGTGATTGGTTGGAAAGGTTGATGTTTATTAAGGATTGGTCAAACAGGATAATGGTTATCTGTGACTGGTTGGACAGGACCATAGTAATCTCTGATTGGACAGACAGGATAAAGGCTATCAAAGGTAAATCAGATGGGACCGTGGTGATCAGCAATCAAGGTTGTGGTGTTCAGTGGTTGGGCAGATGTTATCATCGTGATCAGTGACTGGTCAGACAGGACACTGTGGTTGGTCAAATGGGATCATGGTGCTCAGTGATTGGTGGGATGTGACAATGGTTTTGTAAGTGAAAGTAAGGTGCTGTGGGTTGAGTAAATCGGATCAATAAGCGCTCAATAAACCTGATCAATAAAAATAAATATCAAAACTGAACTGAACAGTGGCTGTAACGTGGGTTGAAGCATTGTATCCAGTTCAGGATGATCACAAATGATGTGAGGACGATCCTTTTTTAATTAAAGTTGTTAAAGGGCTCAAAACAACCAAATCTGACACCCTCCAAGGAAATGGTTACTGACTTAGCAGATCACAGACAGCTATGAAAGCAAAGAAGTAACTGGTGTGCAGATGTTCTACACCGGTGCTCTCCAACCCTGTTCCGGTCAGTCACACGACCATTCGCACTCACACTCACACCTAGGGGTGATCTGGAACAGACGATTTGCCTACTGTGCATGTTTTTGGACTGTGGGAGGAAACCGAAGTACCCGGAGGAAACCCACGCAAGCACAGGGAGAACATGCAAACTCCAGCTCTTTTATTCATTTTATTTAAATTTTTTGTGACACGACACATTTCACTTTATTGTACAGCAAAGTGCAGAACCAGATGTCACGCTGTGAACACGGTGTTCTGGCTTAACTGGTTTTCATGTGAACTGGTGACACTGGCTTACAGATGTTTACACTTCGCCCATTTCGCCGACATTTACCTTTTACTTCTGTTTGACTTTTGCAGATTTGTGAAGACGACTCCTCTCGTTCAGAGTGAAATCTGGTCTCCACTTTGCTCTACAATAAAGTGAAACATGTTATGTCTCAAAATAAATGAATAAAATGAATGAAAAGTAAAATAAAATATCTTAGCAAAGTCATCTCAAACAGGAAGATGTAGAAAAACACAGATCCTCCATAAGAAAACATATAAATAAATAAATTCACTTATAAAAAGAAATGAATACACAATTAAAATACCATACATTATACCATTCAGTATTTTATCATTTTATTCCCCAATACTTACAAACACTAGCAGATTCTCCACCAAAAGATACCACACATGTTCAACTCTTAACTGTGTCACGATACCACACAAATAATTCAACAAGACCATTATTGCTTTTCTTCTTCACTGTATATTTTGGCCCAGAAAAAACAACTGAATGGAGAAATCCTCACCTGAAAATAAAACCCACCTGGCTAAAATTAGGAACGAGCACCTCCGCAGGGTGGCTGGGCGCTCCCTTAGAGATAGGGTGAGAAGCTCAGTCACTCGGGAGGAGCTCGGGGTAGAGCCGCTGCTCCTCCGTATCGAGAGGAGTCAGCTGAGGTGGCTTGGGCATCTCTATCGGATGCCCCCTGGACGCCTCCCTAGGGAGGTGCTCCAGGCATGTCTCACAGGGAGGAGACCACGGGGAAGACCCAGGACACGCTGGAGAGACTATGTCTCTCGACTGGCCTGGGAACGCCTCGGGGTCCCCCCGGAAGAGCTGGAGGAAGTGTCTGGGGTGAAGGAAGTCTGGGCATCCCTGCTTGACACAGCCCCAAACCTGAGAAACCCTCCTGGAAATTTAACATAGAGAGAAGTGTCAGTACATAAAGTAAAGGTACTTCCAAACCCCAGATATGAGTCACATGGGAATTCAAAAAAGACAGATGACTGTAATAAACTGTGCTCAGTACACCAAAAAAACAAACAAACAAAAAAAAACATGCCCTTCTAAAATGTTGAGCTTTCTGTGAAAAGCCCATTGAGGAACACATAATATTTTTAAAAGAGGTCTAAGATCTAAGATGCTGTGCCTCGTCAACACATTTTGCCAAACAGTGTAAAACCAAAGTGCAATGCTCTGAATGTGGCAGTGATAATCACAACACAGCTCTTCACCCAGGCCCAGCCCCCTGGAGCAAAGAAACTGCCACTGATGTAGCGCATGGTGGAAAGCAGGGTGCCAGTGTGCCCAGTGAAATCACTTCCAAATACCCTCACATCTGTGGTGGAGACTTTACTGACAGAACATGTTCTGAACGTTGCCTTGTAAAGGTACACCTTGCAGGCCACCCAGATCAGACACTCAGGCTGTATGCAATTCATGATGAACATAGTAACAGATCTCTCGTTCGCTCGGAGTTTTTTGAGGTTTTCCATGACAGCAGCCCTAGTTCTCCCTTCTCACTAAGAACATGTGCTGGCCTTAAAGAGACAATAGGTAGGGGAGCTACTGGTTACATTATAGAGTCCCTAGATGGCACAGTCCATTTTCCCTTGACCAGTCTAATCAAGTGTAGGGTGGAGATACCAACACCCATTGCAGCGGTGGCTTATTTGAAGGTGACTGATGCAGATGGGAACAGTGAATTTGGCTTCATTATGGAAAAAAGCAAAACTAACACCACGTCCTGAACAAACCGTCCCCAGACTAGCAGTAGACCTCCAATGTGATCATGTCCCTCCACATTAGCATCTGCGAATCTTTCAAAAAAAAAAAAGCATCTGTGCAGTCTCAGATGTGTCAGTGCTTTTTTCGCAGGCTAGCGAAAAAAAAACTAAAACCCCGCCCTTTTGCCTCCAACTGTCTCTTAATATCAGATGAAATGTCTTTAATTCTCTGTACCAGTGTTACGAGCCAGACAAAAATTGGAAAACTCTTGCTTCTTCTTAGGACAAATTTTCTCCACTATTTTCATCATGCAGTCTTTGATAAATTCACTCTCAGTAAAAGCTTTGCAGCGCTTGGCAATCAACATTGCCACCTCGTAGCTCACCTTTCTGGCATTTTCACTTGACTCACGAGCTCCTGGGAAAAAGCACTGATATGCCGTTAAAACAGATTCCAGTCCAAATTTTTCGCTGTGTTCATTCCCAGTTAGCTTGTCATAGTTAGAATGTTTCGTCTGGTAGTGACTCTTGATATTGAATTCCTTGAAAACAGCTACAGTCTCTTGGCAAATTAGGCAGACACAGTTGTTTTGTATTTCAGTGAAAAAATACTCCAATTTCGACTTGTCCTGGAAGCGGCGGCCTTTGCTATCAATATTCGTTTTTTTTTTTTTTGTTGTTGTTGTTGCAGTCGCCATTTTATAAATGTGCTGGAAAGGTTCACACTAGGGACACAGGTCTGCTGTGATCTTCTGGTGAAATAGAAAATTTATTTTTTGTATATTATCATTTATAATTTAGGTGGAAATTTGAACACAGGCCGCAATTTGCCCTCGGGCCGTACTTTGGACATGCCTGGTCTAAAACGATTCCATGCTCTAGATACTATACTTTAGCTCACACCAAGCTTTTGATTTTAACACAACTTTTTAACAAGTGAAAAACTCAGCTTTGAGTGTGTAAAAGCAAAAATGTTTAGGTTTTCAGGCGTGTCATCAAACCGATAGAGATATAGAGACTGACAGTGAGCATTATTTCATTGTTCATGTGGATATGCTTGAATGATTTTAGTGATAAACACTGAGCCAAAGTAAGGCACATGTGTCTGTAAATATATATTATATTACTATGCTTGCCGAGCCATTCAGCAAAATTATGTGCATGAAAATATGACTGATCCTTAGCAAATTTTGAGTAGTATATTATGCTTTGTACATTTATGGATGTATAATATTCATAATTTAATCATTGTTTTGTTTATTTTATTCTTTAGTTTCACACTGTGCTTGTTCAAAAAAAACCCTCAAACCACCTATCTGCAGAGTTTAGAATTTTGGAGTTAAGCATTTAGCTGCCTGTCATACATGCATAGCATGGCATGCAATGAGGATTGGAACAATTGTAGTATATATTAATTTAAAAGTATGTGTTCTTTAATACAATATTTAAGATCTTTAATATTTAATTGTCACCACAGCGGAAAATAAATAAATAAATAACAAAACAAGCATCAAATAAATCAACTTGTTTATTTATGGTCCCTAATTTGCTGTTGGGTTCTGAACTTCATCACTGTTCATCCTAGTTAGAAAAACCTCCCCACGTCACTTCCGGTGGAATGTTCCAGCAAATGGTGCTAAGGCTTTAAAAAGTGTCGGTGCTGAATTCGGACATGACATTGTTTCTGTCAGACAGGTAACGGGAGCACAAGTGACCTCATACTTGTGTAAGTAAGACACTTTTAGGTTATCGAGGAAATAGTTACACGTTAAAAAAATACAGGATATATTTACATTTATATATAAATTTATATATTTTTTTTGCCTGGAGAAGTAAAGTCCACTTGGTGACGTAACCGCAATGTTTGTTTTGAAGTATTATTAGCATCCTTGAATGTCCTTACCGGTAAGTTTAAAAAGAGAAACCTGTTTAAAAAAAAAAAAAAAAACTAGCTTTGTGTTTCTTTTTTGATAGATACTGCACATGTAGGCTATAAATTATATATACTGTATATTTTTTCTCTCACTCGGTTTTTCCTCAGGGTATAAACATGAACAGGTGTGAAAGAATCTGTGTTCAAGCGTCTCTGTTATGTGTTATTGTGAATATAAAGTGATTTAAAGTGTTATTGGAAGAGAACAAGGCGGAGAGATGGAGACAGATTAGAGGCTGTGGTCCTGAGGAGAGAACCGTTGTCTGTATTCTAGTATATGAGTTTTATTCACACACAAATCTAATTAAAGGACATTAAAGGCATCCTCCCCTTTTAATGTAATTTATCTGGAGTTGTTGACGTTAAATCTGTGCTTTGTGTTTATTTAAGATTCACCCCGGATGGTAATGTAAAGTCAGTTTATAAATCTGGAAAACGTCACATCGAGGTTTAAGAAGGTTTGCTGGTTTTCTTCCTGAAGGACTTAGACAGTTGTAATCAATACAGCCAGAGCCCAGTTCGCGCTCCCCAGACTCGCGCGCGCTCCGCTCTATGCTCTCGTTACGTAATCAAACCCAGAGTGCGCTCGCCCTTCAAAGAGCACGCGCGCTGTGCCAGCCGCGACATCTTTAATTTTAGCCGGTCGAGTACAATGTCAAGTTATTATATGTATATATATATGTGTGTGTGTGTGTGTGTGTGTGTGTGTGTGTGTGTGTGTGTATTCCCCATTTTTAAATAATAATTTTTTTGTGTGAAAAGGATGTTTAATGTGTGTGGGGTTTTTTTTCAAACTTTGTTATATTTTGACACAAAAGAAAAACACGCTTTTTAATGAGATGGGCCTCTGAACGTAACGTCTGTGAAGCTCCATGTATTTGATATCTTGGTCTATATGATGTACGTACCGGCAAATATCTGTACTTGGCAACCACGAAACAGGCTTGTCGGGATATTTTTCCCACATACCATATATTTAGCTGTACTTCGACATATCGAACACTGTTCTACGGATCTCAGGATTTATATATATATATATGTATAGATGTGGTATAAGGAAAAAAAAGAAGACTACAATTTGCTCCCTACAGAGCTGTTTCGTGGTTGCCAACTCATCAGGGGATTTATTGAGAATATTCTTTACCACAGTTTATATACAGCCAGAGACATTAACATGGATTGTTTTAATGTATACAGTGTGAAGTGTTATTCTAATTTGGTTCAGGTGTTGCCTAGGA
>JBCNYG010000013.1:1055124-1068581 GCA_039654305.1 Porochilus rendahli | reverse complement strand
TATGTGGCCGGGTTGGTCGGGGTAGGGGGAAACAGCAGATTTTAGAGTGACATGTTTTATGTTTATTTTTTTTTTGTTTTTAAATTTCTAGGCTGCTTGATGGTATTAGAGCCGCGGGGGGCTGCCTGCCTTGTCAGCCGACTCAGTGAGGGCGGAGTACTGAACAGCTCACCAGACCATCGCAGGGCAAAACACATCACACTCTCACCTAGGGGCAATTTGGAACAGCCAATTCAGACTGTAGAAGGAAACTGGAGTTCCCGGAGGAAACCCGCGCAAGCACAGGAAGAACATGCAAACCCCACACAGACACGCCCTCGCCCAGCCCGGGACTCGAACCCAGGACCTTCTCGCTGTGATGTGGAGGTGCTCACCACTAGGCTTAGGTGTAAAATGATCCTTATGTACTCAGTAGTGTCTCTGATGTTGACCCTGAGAGAACCCTACGGTATCCAAGAACCCGCGTCTACAAAGAACAGCCTCGAATCTCCCGTCTCTGAGAAATAGAAAATCGATATCCGTAAGGAACCGGACGGAAGTGTTCGGGTCGTGGTTATATTACACTCCAGGATGAAGATGATGGAGAGCGGATCCCAGACACGCCGTCTGGCTGGAACGCGACGTATGGAGGCGCTGGGCGCCGTTACAGGAAGTGAGACGCCGTGTAAAGCACTTACCTTCGTTTTATCGGCCTGAGACATGATGAGATGGAATCCAACACCTGAAACACACAACCACACGAGAGCGGGATGAGATCCGGAGCAGGGAGGGGGCTAACGGTGATAAACGACACCGCACAGAGGACGAGAAGAACAAATGCTTCCTCTGCTTAATTCACACCCATGAACTACGACTACTTTGTACACATGAGCTCACAGACTCCCACGATTGGCTGGCGATGGTGACCTGGATTTAACCCTGCGATCTCCAGGGTCATCATTTTTAAAATAATGACATTTATTAGGCTGGGACAGTTAAAGGGTACCTGTGGTGAATTCGGATTACTAGCTCTTTAAAACGATCATGTATGACATCAGCGGTTTCATCCGTGCCGAGCTGCGTGTTGGCAGGAAAACGGTGGAGCGCAAAGCATACGGCTGCACGAGCAGCGGGCGCAGGAATCACGGGAAACAGAACGCCGGCACAGGGCCGACCGCTCAAAACGTTTCCATTCAAACGCGATTCATCCGACTGCAAAGACCGCGTCAACCCGACCTGCTGCTGGCGTGACCTCCAGACAGAACTTGACAGTCTAAAACCGGACGCTGTTCCTACGGAATTCCTTCAGAAAAGGTCGCAGGACGACGGACAGAAGCGTTTATCACCTAAAACGCCACTCGCTGGTAACGCAGGGGATAAAATGACCCAGTGTTGGGCTTTTTACGGGTGTTTCAGTTAAAATAAGATTAAACGTATGACATTACGGTGTACGGGCGAACAACACCGCCACGCTGAGATCAGGGTTAGGAAACGCAGTGGGTCGGTGAACAAATACACAAGTACAAGGTGTGCATGAGAGAGTGTGTTGAGACGTGGCACGTTTCATTTGAGGAATGTGAGGGAAGCGGATCAGATCACACTCTCGCTCAGAGAGAGAGTCACGCAGCCGGAGGCGGAGCTGGAAGAGAACGAGACGGATATTAAGAATGGACAGAATAGAAATGAATGTGTTACAGGGACAGAACAGGGAGGAGTGTCTGGAATAAAGCGAGAGAGGACAGTGTAAGATGGTTTGGACTTGTGGAGAGGAGGGATGAAGGGTATATATTGGTGGAAGAATGTTGAGGATGGAGCTGCCTGGTAGGAGGAGAAGAGGAAGGATAAAGATGGAGGAGGTGAGGAAGGATATGCAAGTGAGACAGTGTGATTGAGAGAGACAGAGAGACAGACAGAGAGAGACACAGCAAGAGAGCAAGAGAGACAGAAAGACAGGGAGAGAGCGAGACAGAGCAAGACAGAGAGAGACAGACAGACACAGCAAGAGAGAGAGAGACAGAGAGAGAGCGAGACAGAGCAAGACAGAGAGAGACAGACAGACACAGCAAGAGAGAGAGAGAGAAAGACAAAACGACAGACAGAGAGAGATCTCTAACAGGACAAAAGAGGAAGTGTAAACAAAACAAATATGAAGAATCACCCAGACTGTCTACAGCACACAGTCCTCACACACAGGAAGTGTGCAGAGCTGTCTCACCACGGAACACACACACACACTCACACACTCACACCCCCTGCAGCTCATCTGAACACGCTATACCGTTTCCTCTCTCCGTTCTGCGCCTCGTTCCTAACCGTGTCTGTACGTCACGTCCGTGTTCACGTGTCCGTGTAACCTCCGCACACACACACACACACACACACACACACACACACACACACACACACTCCTTCTGAGAAACATGGCGGTGGTTGGATGTTGAGATGCTGAAGGATATTACACCATTTCTGCTCTTCCTGACTTCCTGCACCAATCAGTGCAGCTGAATGAATGGCGGCCGAAACGCAGTTCAGGTACATTTTCATCAGATCATGACTCAGCGCGCCCTCGGCGGAACCAAATAAAACTACTTTTATTCTCCTCCATCTCTCTATACCCAGATTTTTGGAAAGACTCCACCTGATCACACCTCACGCTCGTCTTTCTGATTCTTAGGAACATTTGGATTTTAAACGAACCCACCGGAGGTCACATGTTACACGTCATTTTCTTATAAACCTACTTTACTGTGAAGGAAACTGGACGCGGTATAAAGTAGATGGCTGTTCTGATTATTACGTTAAACCTTAAATCATCCTCCCGCCCTCACAGTCGAACCGATCAAACCCGATAAATCCGTTCTCACGAGTACAGGAACACCGACCTGGTGAACTTGGTACTGAGAAACTCCCTTTGTCTCCGCGCTGCAGGAACGATCACAGTTCTTAGAACTCCATTCAGCTCGTATTTCAGTGGAGGAACCGCGTGAACCGGACAGGACACGGTTCCTATAAAAGCCCCTCGTTATTCAGAAACGCTTTACAAGAACCGAGATCACCTGATATCATGAGGGGACGAGCTTGTGTTTATCTAAAGAACAGACTTTCATTCACTTCTCAAGCCACTCCACCCCTCCAGGGCTGGAGCCCATCTCGGCCGACACCAAGGTGGGGTACAAATACAAACAGCTCTGCAGTCCATCACAGGGCCAACAAACACAATCACTCACTGACACCCAGGGGCAATCTGGAGCAGCCAATTAGCATAATGTGCATATTAGCCTATCTTTGAAGTATGGGCCAACAGACACCGTCCGCCCCGCAGACCCGGGCCAACAAACATTAGCCGGCCCGCAGACCCGGGCCAACAAACATTAGCCTGCCCGCAGACCCGGGCCAACAAACATTAGCCGCCCCGCAGACCCGGGCCAACAAACATTAGCCGCCCCGCAGACCCGGGATAACAAACATTAGCCATCCCGCAGACTCGGGATAATAAACATTAGCCATCCCGCAGACCCCGGATAATAAACATTAGCCACCCCGCAGACCCGGGATAATTCTATTATCAATGAATGAATAAGAACTGAAATGGGTTCCCAGTGAGACAGGATGTTTGATTCTGTATTAAATATACTTTTACGGTTGGATGTTTAAATACACAAGCAACACACACACACACACACACACACACACACACACACACACACACACACACACACACACACACACACACAGTTGTAGTCATCTGTAGAAAAATGTGAGGTATGCAGCTGGAGTGTGTGAAGAGCAACCGGAAGTGGGCTAACCAGAACGCAAACGTGCTCCATTTGGACTTTTCTACACCTCGGTCTTCTTTAACGACTCGAAGCGTTTGTTTTTCATGAAGTTGGAGCTGAAGGATGAAAGTTTTAATAATAAAAACAAACCTGATGCTAGCTCAGAGTTAGCTTAGCCAGCTAGTTCACTGGAACAACAACATGCAACCTCCAGAAACCACCCCGCACTCACTCCCTTCTTCTTTTAAAGCGCCAGCAGCTCAGAGAAAAGGGGTTTAAATTAAAAATGTGAAGTTTATTGAGGATTGAGGGGAAAAAACGCAGTACAGGAAGTGAGCCACTCCGCCTGGACTCCAAACATTAAACAAACAAGTCCTTCCGGCTGCAACCGCGCACTGAGGCCCGGCACACAGTGTACACGAGAATATAAACAGAGAAAAGGACGCCGGTGTAAGGAATAAAAGACACGTACCGAGTTTGCAGTCGTGGGAACCAGAGACTCGAAGAGAGACCAGCAGCGCAGATACACTGATACAGGATGCGGAAGTGCTCAGCCTCTTCTTCTGCTGTTGCCATGGGCGACCAATGAGAGGGCATGAAGGAATTGAGTGCGCCAGGATAGGCTTCAACTCACAGAAAGCCCGCCCACTCTGGAAAAAAATAAAATTCCACAGTCAGCCACAAGAGGGCGCCGCTGACGTGTTGGCTAACTGATTGAGAGCAAGCTCGCATTCACTTAACGGTTGAAAGCGTTTGAATTCTGGATTCTGATTGGTCAGAAGTCGTGGAGCGGGTTTCTGTAACAGCAGCTTTAAGTCACATGTTCATAGTAAGCTCATCCACAGACATGGTGCTGGATCTTCTGTAAATAAGATCCGGTGCGTGTCTGTCTTGAGCGGCGCGGTGGCTGGTGGTAGGCACGTCTGCACTCACGGCAAGAAGGTCCAAGGTTCGAGTCCTGAGCTTGGCCGGTTTGCGTGTACCCCCGTGCATGTGTGGGTTTCCTCTGGGTACTCCAGTTTCCTTCTGTAGTCCAAAGAATTGCATTAAGCTAACTTTCCAATTTGCCCCTGTGTGAGTGGCTGTGTCGGCCCTGTGATGGTCTAGTGAGCTGTTCAGGCTGAAGCGCGCTCAGTCACGGCTGAGATAGGATTCAGCATCCCCCTGACCCAAGCAGGATAAATCAGTCTGGCAAATTACTGAGTGTCTGTCTGTCTGCTATAGAATCAGACGTGTCTGAACACGTACACACGTTTTTTTCACATCACCAGAGACCCCACTCGTAGCGGCTTCGCCGTGGTGCTGATATACAGCCTTCAGAACACGACTCAGAGTCTTCCAATGATTTCAACATCCTAACATCCTCTCAATCACTCACTCGCCAAACCGCTGAATCCCACTAGGATCACAGGGGGGCTGGAGCCTATCTCAGCCGAGACTGGTCAAAAGCATGGTACACCTTTCCAGACCATCACAGGGCCCGTATAACGTTCTGTACACTAAAATTATTATCCTTTAAAAAAAAAACTGAACAGGCCCCGCGATGGCCTGGCGAGCTGTTCAGGGTGTACCTCACCCTCGCCCAGAGTCGACTGAGATGGGCGCCAGCCTCCCCGAGACCCTGATTAGGATTAGGCTGCTCCAAAAACTAAAGAACGAAACCGAACACACCCGGTAAACGGTACCTTCAGCATGTTACCGTAAAGTGCTGTCGGGCAACACGAGAACGTGCAGGGAGCCTTCAGGAGACAGAGGGTCGCTGTGGAGTGGATGTTACGTGAGAGTGACACCCAGCGAAGTGGATACTGATGCTAGTAGTAAGTGTGACGGAGGAGGAAGAAGGTTCGGAGAGAGCTCGTTCTTCATCATGTGTACACAGTGTGTGTTTATTCATCATCAGGTTCCATTCGCAAGGAAAAAAAATGTCCATGATGTTGAAAATAACCTGCTTCCCGTGGTAGCGTGCGCGGCTGTAAGCGTTGAAGAGACTGGAGCAGATGGAGAGCCTATTGGCTGGGCGGTTCTTACTCCCAGCATTCTGATTGGTTGATTTAAAAACAGCATGTCACAGTGGAATTACGATGGCTGATAAGAAACTGCCTGTTTCTCTGTTTGTTGATTCGGTGATAAGGATAAACGTCTGGTCCCGTTTCCACGGTTAGGATCTCGAATGGTTGCAGCTGCGGCTTTTAAAATCAGATTTCTATCAACCGAAAAAACTAATCGTTACTGTTTCTGTAGATACCCGAAGATGTCCGAGCTCCTCTGGAACGTTCCAGGATGTTTTCATGTAAAGAAATGAGAAAAATTCGTTGTTTATTCTTCTGCCGAGCCACTTTATCCCATAGGGTCTCGGGGAGGCTGCAGCCTATCACAGCCGACTCTGGGCGAAGGCGGGGTACACCTTGAACAGCTCGCCAGTCCATCACATGACCAACACACACACACACACACACACACACACACACACACACCTAGGAGAAATTTGGAACAACCAATTAGCATGTGTGAGAGCGTTTCTGTGTGGGGTTTGCATGTTCTCCCCGTGCTCGTGTGGGTTTCCTCTGGGTACTCCGGTTTCCTCCCACAGTCCAAAAACATGCACAGTAGGCTAACTGGCTGTTTCAAAATTGCCCCTAGGTGTGTGTGTGTGTGTGTGTGTGTTGCCTTGCAATGGCCTGGAGAGCTGTTCAGGGTGTACCCCGCCATCACCAAGAGTCAGCTGAGATAGGCTCCACCCTCCCCGCGACCCTGACAGGATTAAGCGGTTCAGCAAATGAGTGAGTGATGAGAGTGAATAAAGTTTCAGAAGATTAAAGGTTTTCTAAAACGGTTTATTTGATAATTACGGAAGGTTCTGTTTGTTGGACTTGCTACTCAAATACAAAACGAAAACCAAATCTTGAGACATGACGTTGAGGGGAAACTGTGCGCCGGGCCTTTTCTTCATCTGTGCAGCGGTTTGTCCTGAGCAGAGTGGAACTGGAAGGAAGGTCGACATGGCAACCTTGGGGTTACAGATCGGCGGGTTGCTGTTAGGACCCTTCGGTCAAAACAACTGGACTGAACCGGATGCGGGTAGATATGAGGGAGTTTAATAGACTAATGTGAAGTCAAGTGGGTTTGAGTTAGTAAACTGGGCAAAGGGTGAATCTGAGTAAATTAAAGTAAAATCAGGTTATTTATATTGATTAAACTGGATTAAACTGGATTAAACCGGATTAAACTGGATTAACTTGGAACAGCCTACTGTGCATGTTTTTGGATTGTGGGAGGAAACCGGAGTACCCGGATCGTAGCTCGGCGCAGTAGAGTTTAACAGCCTTAACAGACCGATGCACCATTGTTGGGCATCTTGATGAACTTGGAAAGACGATCTCTTGGATACACCCCGCCTCCTTTTCATACCCCGATCATGCTCCGAGCGCGCTCATAAACCGTGGAGCGCCGTGCTTTTTTGAATGGTGGAGATTGTGTCCCAGTGGAAACATTGGTTATGAAGCTCTGGCATGAATGGACTTTTATAACTTGGCATAGGTATAATGAAATGTCTCCCCCTGGTGGAGGTCAGATTAACATTTTGGCCCATGTGTAAACACAGATTGGATTTCAGGATTTTATCTTATGAAATGATCACCTGGTGAAAATCAGATCAGTAGTTTTTGCGTAATCCTGGTAAAGAAAAAAGCATTTAATACCTGCTTGTTAAAAAGCCATTTAATAAATTCCTGGATACGGATTGTGTTCCGGATCTGCTCTAAAATGTTACGGGTTCTTGTATCTTGTATAACCATTTATATAACTATAATATTCATATTAAATATAATAAATCCCAAACTTATATAATAAATAAATAATAATAATAATAATTTTATGTAATAACACCTTTACACTGTTTATTCATCTTTTAACACAGTACATTTAAAAACAATACATTTTTCATCAACACAACAATGTATACAGTGAGATTTGGGTTACATTTATTTATATTAATATTAATTTATTTGTATCCATGGTGAGTGGTAACGTAACCTCACCACACCTTTAATAAACTTCTCTGGTTAAATAACTGAAATGATTTGAACAGAAGACTTTAAACTCTACACTCATTTCACATGCAGAGAATTTAAATCAACAAATACTCCCTCTATAAATACTATATATACTAACTTTTATTGAATCAATTTTTTAATCATTTAAATAACTATTAATTGAACATGGCCGCTTTAACATTGTTTAAGAAAATAAACTTTACCAGCAACCTCATCACCTTCTAGAAAATTCCATCAAATATCCCGAGGAACATGTCGACTTCTCTGTCCTCATCTGTCTGATTCCTGAACACATATACAACAATTACAACAAAAATACTGAATTCATCAACACGGTCACCTGAGAGCTGAACGGATTCTGAATGAGAACTGAATGAGAACTGAATGATGGATGTGTGCTGCTACCTGCTGCTGCCTTTCTGCTCCTCCTCCACTGATCGTTTTCCCATAAATAAGTTCACTTTTCGCCCTTGTGAAATGCTTCCACTCTGTTTCAGAAGTGGCTGCTTGGCGGGAAATTCCAGACCTGCTCTCTGTCAGGTAATTTTTTTATTAACATTTTTATTTATAAAACATTAATCATGTTATAATAATTTGTTATTCACCATAATTGTGTGCTATACTCAACAATGGTCTGTTATACACAGTAACGGTCTGCTATAAACAGTAATGGTCTGTTATACACAGTAACGGTCTGCTATAAACAGTAACGGTCTGCTATACACAGTAACGGTCTTCTATAAACAGTAAAGGTCTGTTATACACAGTAACAGTCTGCTATACACAGTAACGGTCTGCTATAAACAGTAACGGTCTGTTATACACAGTAACGGTCTGTTATACACAGTAATGGTCTACTATAAACAGTAACGGTCTGTTATACACAGTAACGGTCTGTTATACACAGTAACGGTCTGCTATACACAGTAATGGTCTGCTATAAACAGTAACAGTCTGTTATACTCAGTAACGGTCTGCTATACACAGTAACGGTCTGTTATACACAGCAATGGTCTGCTATACACAGTAATGGTCTGCTATACACAGTAACGGTCTGCTATACACAGTAATGGTCTGCTATACACAGTAACGGTCTGCTATACACAGTAACGGTTTGCTATACACAGTAACGGTTTGCTATAAACAGTAACGGTCTGCTATACACAATAATGGTCTGTTATACACAGTTACGATCTGCTATACACAGTAACAGCCTGCTATAAACAGTAATCCACAGGAATAACCCTAACCATAATCCTATTTTTTTTAGGTAATTTTTTCCTCCAAACAATTTTTTAATCTAAACAAGGGCATGGTATAGCAAAGTAAGGCAGGGTACATCATATACACGCTTTATTATTATTATTATTATTATTATTTAATCTGCAGAAATTGGTGGGTGTGTTAATAAGCTGAGATGTATTCTTTCGTTAAATACACAAAAGCGTACCTTTGTAGTACAACTGACTTGTGTGGTATTTTCCTGTGACTGAGGAGCGCATCTAACCCTGAAAAAAAATCTGATTTTATCTCAGAACATAAAAAACCCAAAAACATACAAACAAAAACAATACAGTACAAAAAATATTTCAGTCTGACCTTGAAGGCGTGTGAGGTTCAAGTATTCCAGATTCCACACAGATCGGAGGAACCACACAATCTGAACACACAAATTAAATTATTTTCTCATGAATTTACTTTATTCTCATAAATTCATGTCTGTTTCACCGTAAGAAGATTCTGGGTTTGAGTCCCGGGCTCAGTGAAGGCGTTTCTGTGTGCATGTTCTCCCTGTGCTTGTGTGGGTTTCCTCCAGATACTCTGGTTTCCTCCCACAGTCCCAAAACAAGTGACAAGTGTTGGCTGAGATAGGCGCCAGCACAACCGCAACCCTTATAAAATTAATTGGTTCAACAAATGTGAGTATATTATTATTATTAGCATTATTATTATTATTATTAGCATTATTATTGTTATTATTATTATAATGATTATTAGTATTAGCATTATTATTTGTTTTAATTTTTATTATTATTATTGTTATAATTATGATTATTATCATCATCATTATTATTATTATCAATATTATAATGATGATGATTATTATTTTTGTTATTGTTATTATAAATTATCATTATTATTATTATTATTATTAATACAATAATAATAATTATTAGTTGTATTATTATTATTATTGTTATTATAAATTATTATTATTATTATTATCATTATTATTATCATTATCATTATTGTTATTTATATTATTATTATTAATGTTGTTGTTGTTATTATTATTAATTATATTCATATTATGTATCAGAAAAATGTACTAAATCACAATGGATGTTGATATTATACAATCCACAAACATGATACTATTATTTTTAATTATACTAGGTTGCCATGACGCCCTCACATCACCCCGCTCCAGTACTGCAACTGGACTTTAATTATACATTTATTCAAACCTGATAAAAATGAACCTGTTGCTTGAGCAGGGCCACGCCCCTGAAGGTACGAATCATCATGACCTGTCATGAAGCTATCGTCGCTGAAATCGTCCCAGTCATCTAGCGCCAGGTCGAAGGTCACGTTGAGGACTTCGGGTGAAAAGCCACTGTCTGTGCTAAGGGTTGCATGTGACACGGAGCCGCGCGTCGGGGCTACGCTGGGAGGGACCGTCCTCAGTGCCCTCTTTGGGGATTCTCTCCTCGTGGAAACATCTAGAATGACGGCCATCAAAGTGAGTGAAGCAGCTGCGTAACCTGACTCGAGGACGTCTAACAAACGTCAGCTAAACTACTGCCTTGGTTTGATAAGGTGAGCATCGGTGAGCGATGAGTGGAGAAGTGCGTTGAGAGTGCACTTTCACAGACACCTGCTTAAGGGCGGGGCTATAGGAGATGGGGGTCAGTTACCTCTGATTTAAGGGTGTTAAAATTAGTTTTAATTTTAAAAATTTAAGAGAATTACTAAACGATCGTCTGTACAACAGAATGGGTTGATTTTAAACACAAGGTTGCGTTTCGAGGCATTTTCAGGTGTAAAATACAGACTATTATAACTCATAACCTAATAACTTACTATGAAATGAAGTGCTGGCATCAGTGTGGAAGACCTGTTCCCCTACTGCGTCGTTCACTTCACAATTAAAATCTTCAGCGCTCTCGCTGTACTCTGCGGATTAGGAGGTTAGAATGGACTGAAGATCACCATGGAGCAACACACAAGAAAGAAACTGTTAAAGCTTCGATTTTAATCAAGCACCAGCTAATGACAGTCTTAAAGGGGACGTGATGGGAAACCATGGGCCTGTAACGACCAGAGAAAGATCAAATCTGATTCAGTCAGTTTCTGAAGCAGGGTTCAGCTGGCATGTCTTTGACTACAGATTTCTATCTTACACTTTTTCCCTCTGAACCCATCTCCATTTTAAATTTCCTTTCAGAGGCATGCTCCAACGCCTATTACACACGAGCTTCTAAAGGCCTAAGACTAGCATCGATTAGCAAGCTAAATAGTTAGCAAGCCATGTAGTCAGTACACTAGTTCGACAAGGCAGAGCGAGGGCGGGGTACACCAATTATTCCACCTTCAGACGACCTCTAATTATACACCAAACAGTCTTCATATAAAAGTACTGTTTTAGAGTTCCAGCGCCACCTACTGGACAGAAATATCACCACATCTTATCATCTAGCTCTACTTCTCACTCTACTCCACACTCCAAGTTCTTACTGTTTTTAAATACACACTTACCATCATGACGTAGCTCATAATACGCCTGGTGCATGGGTGTAGCCTGACGTTTCTGAATCCTGACATGAAAAAAAAAACACAATAAGCAACACACTCGTACATATTCAGATCCACCTCTCCATCACACCAGAGGAACCGCACTCCGTGTCCCTCAGTCTTTTAGTCATGACATCCTGCCAGTGTGTCACATGACCTGAACTCTGTGTGGTGTCCCATACTGATTGATGCACACACTATGACCTCTTCACTCTGGGTATTCATACCACCTGCAGAACTTTTTCTCACATCCTCTGTGTCCATGGAGACCATACCACGTCCTCGTTGGATTTTACTTGAATTGCGCTCCTACAATGCTATACTGTGCCTTGCAAAAGTATTCACCCCCCTTAGCATTTAACCTATTTTGTTACATTACAATCTGTAATTTAAATGTTTTTTTAATCTGAATTTTATGTGACGGATCTGCAGAAAACAGTCTAAGCTGGTGAAGTGAAATGAGAAATATATACATAAAAACTATTTTTTTAAATGAAAAATCTGAAAATTGGAATGTGCACTGATATACCCCCCCCCCCTGTTATGAAGCCCCTCAAAAGTTCTGGTGCAACCAGTTACCTTCAGAAGTCACATAATTAGTAAAATGAAGCCCACCTGTGTGCAATCTAAGTGTCACATAATCTGTCAGTAAAAACACATCTTGTTGGAAAGGCCCCAGAGGCTGCAACATCACTAAGCAGGAGGCACCACACCAGGAAGACCAAGGGGCTCTCCAACCAAGTCAGGGAAAGTTGTTGAGAAGTACCAAATCTCCAGGAGCACCATCAAATCCATCATCTCCCCAAATGTATGGAGGAAGGTGCTCTGGTCTGATGAGATAAAAATTTAACTTGTCGGCCACCAAGGAAAACGCTGTGTCTGGCACAAACCCAATACATCCCATCGTCCAAAGAACACGGTGAAATCTGGTGGTGGTAGCATCATGCTGTGGGGATGAAGGGATGAAGTCGAGGAAAAAAGGTGCTAAATACAGGGATATTCTTGAGCAAAACCTGTTTCAGCCTGTGATTTGAGACAGGGACGGAGGTTCACCTTCCAGCAGGACAATGACCCGAAGAATACTGCTAAAGCAACACTCGAGTGATTTAAGGGGAAATATTTAAATGTGTTGCAATGGCCTAGTCAAAGTCCAGACCTGAATCCAATTGAGAATCTGAGGTCGGACTCGAAGATTGCTGTTCACGAACGGAAGCCATCCAACATGAAGGAGCTGGAGCAGATTTGCTTTGAGGAATGGGCAGAAATCCCAGTGGCAAGACGTGGCAAGCTCATAGAGACTTCTCCAAAGAGACTTGGAGCTCTAATTGCCGCAAAGGTGGCTCTACACAGTACTGACTTTAGGGGTGAATAGTTATACACACTTAAGTTTTCTGTTATTTTATCCTATTTGTTGTTTGCTTCACAATAAAAAAAAAAATCACATCTTGAAAGTTGTAGGCGTGTTCTGTAAATGAAATGATGCAAACCTTCAAACAATCCATTTTAATTCCAGGTGGTGAGGCAACAAATTATGAAAAATGCCACGGGGGTGAATACTTTTCCAAGGCACTGTAGAAGTGCAGCCACCCAAATGTTTGAGAACGCAGTGGGAACATAGCTGAGGGTGACGCTGGTTAGGTAAACAGTAAGGTACTACAATGTGAAACGTTATTAAACTTAAAGGATTCATTCATTCATTCATTTTCTGAGCCGCTTATTCTTTATTAGGGTCACGGGGAGGCTGGCGCCCATCTCAGCCGACTCTGGGCGAGAGCAGAGTACACCCTGGACAGCTTGCCAGGCCATCGCGGGGCAGAAACACGCTGACGGCTATGAAGCTACTCTTGATGAAAAT
>JBCNYG010000013.1:1003366-1013719 GCA_039654305.1 Porochilus rendahli | reverse complement strand
TCTGATTTTTGCAGTAGGGATCAGGAGTGCACTGTGTGATGCACCTGTATTAGATCTGAGATTTTATTTTTTGAGGGGGGGATTCGCTCTGTGCAGCCTTTTGTAGATCCATATTCATACATTTTTGGGTGTTGCTACCCCCCATGATATTGGCTACACATGTCTGTGCGTCAAAGCAGTGTTCAATCAAAGCTCTATTTCAGCTTACAAGTGCGTCTTTAAAACAGCATAGTTATGATGTCACAATTTGCGCTGTGCAATTTTGAATAGCGGCAAGCAGGGGGCCAAGCAGGGCTGCAGGTCATAGTTGCCATGGAAACGTCATGGCGTTTGTCAAGGCTATGCTTGTATGCACTCGTAGTTTCGTGTGCTTTTTCGTGTAGTTTCGTCCAAAGATTTGCTATGAGCTCACTTCCTGTTTCGGTGGCTCAGCAGGTGAATAAATTCTCTGAACAGGAAGCAGTGATGTCGGCATCACAAAGGCTGACTTAAAAAAAAGAAAAAACAGCAATAACATTATTATTATTATTATTAGCGCCCTAAAACGGTCAAATAGGGTCATTGTTGTTTGGCGTAGACACGTCATAATTTTGCATCAAAACATATAAACATTGATGACAACGAGCAAGCTTATTTCTTATAATAATGCCCCCAAAGGGTACGATGGGGCACATTTTTCTGTGCTTCCATTTGGTAGGGTCTTCACTTTGATGTAAATACTTAAAAGTATGGAATACGGGCTCGCTTCCTGCTTAGGGGCGTCGCCATTTGGATGACATTGGGCGTCGCCATTTGTAGTTTATATATTCTGAACCAGTTTGAAAAAAGTATTTAATAAATAAAAATTGGAGTGGTACTACAGGGTTGGACCCCTAACGTGATGCCCGGATCGTTTAGGATGGTCTTTAATGGGATAAATTTCATCAAAATCCAGCAAGAGTTTCTGGGCTGCCGTGAAATCCAAGTGTACAGAAAGTGTCATAGTGATGTATCATAGGTGCACTTTCAGTTCTTGGGCTCCTAATTAATCGAATAAAAGGAGTTTTTATACATTATCTTACCAGAAATGTGTCAGATGGCAGATTGCACAGTGCTTCAGACAATAGCCCTATTCGTACGGGATTAGCTTGGCGTGTAGAGATGATAACATAATTATTACCTGTGAATCTTTGGGATTGTCTGAATCTGTCATGCTGTCAGATGCTTATGTGCATCTGAGAAGACCTATACATCCCATCTGACATAATGACGTTTTATAAAGGTTGCCTTGCATCCCGTGGGAAAAGCGGTTTGAGCTTTTTTAGGCGGCGCTAACTCTTTTATGCCATCTGTTACTGAAACCAAAAGAAACCGACTTTATTTCGTGCAACAGCAAAGTGTAGACGACATGTTGGAGTTACTGTATTCCCAGCACAGGTATCGCCTACAGATATGCTTAAGCATGATTTGCATGGCCACACCCCCAATGAAGAGCGCTTATAATATTGAACGAGGGAGTATGCAGGTGTCTGCATGGTATATGGCATATATGTTCTGAGTGGGGCACCAATCATGGGCATCCATGAGCTGATGTATGTAGAAGAGGGTGGATAACTCTTTCCTCCATGCATGTTGCATTGCCCCATGATATGCATCATGAGCAGCAGTTTGAAGCATTGCTGTTGTCTGGCTTCTCAGGTCTTGAAGGAAGCTTGCAGTGGTTTTCACAAAAACCCCATTCTTTTTCCAACAGACTGCAGAAAGTTTCTCTGGTCTGAAAGCACTTGTGGTTGCTGTGCTACTATCTAGGACATAAATCAGTCTTCGCGGTGCAACCCTTTAGTCATTATTTAGCAAGTCATGGCTAATTAGCAAGTGGTTGCTAAATGATCCCTAACCGTACACATTAGGTAGCATGAATAGCGCTAACAATAGGCTAATAAAACAGTCAACAACGGGGTGGAGTTACAGTTCCTTTGGTCAGTGCAGTAATGATGTCGTCAAACTACTAAATTAATATACGTTTGTTGAGGCACTGCTGTCAGAGCCACAGTTCCTGACCAATCAGAATTCAGCATTGCTGTGGTACAAAATTCCCTTACTTTTGTTTGCATAAATTAGATTTTGATCGGTTTATATTATTGTAGAAAGACGGTTTATTTCAAATGTAATGCTGTATAAATTTCATCTCCCAGACGTAATCCCAAGGCATGTCTGCTTTGACGGAGAGTACCAAGAAAGAGGAAAATGACAAACCCGCGTCAGAAACCTCTGGGATTGTAACGAGTAAGCCAGCATTCTCTCATGAAGGAAGCGCATTGGAAGCATCGATGCAGTGCCCTCACGAGAACATGACACCAAACGGTGACCAAGCTGATCTTCTGAAACCTGTTGATCTTATTGACTCCATCTCTAGTGACGGACCTGCCAAGACCGCCCGTGTCAATGGATCGGTTTCACCCAGCATCTCACAAGAAACGTTATTGGACATCTCCAAGTCAATTCACGCACAAAATTCTACAAATTCCCCCACCACCATCCAGGTGGAAGACTGCGACCTGCTTCGAAAAGACGGAGAAATGTCCATAAGGCAGATGGTGACGGCTGAAGACGTGGAAAACCGAGGTATTTGGGGCTTTGATGCGGATTCCCCGGAGAACTCATTGGACAGTTATGATGATCGAGATGATCTCGAGTGGAATCCCAAGAAAGAGTTTATGAAGTTTCTGCTGGAGGATCCAGACTGTTCCGAAACGGAGAGTAAAATGTCGACTGCTCCCTCTAGAAGGAAATGTAAACTGGGGAAGGTGGTGATGGTGAATCATACAGAAAACTCGAAGCATGATCTCCACGGGGGGGGCAGTCACAAAGACGCGAACCCTGAAACTAAAAGATCCAGAATGCATTCGTCAATATCAAACAAGTCGAAGTATTCAAATGGAACTGCAGTGGCCTTCAAGCATCTTTTACAGAAACCAGCAAAAACTGTGAAGAAAAGTCCGAAGCCCGGACACGTAAAAGAGAATCTGTCTCGAGACTCTGGCTCGGAGGAAGAGCCTCCACTGTTTCCCAGCAATAGCGGTTTTACAGAGAAATCTCATTCGCAAACAAAAAACTGTTCGAATCAAAAGCCATTCATATGCAAAGAGTGTGGGACGGACTTTTATACCCACACCTCGCTTCTGAAACACATAACCGTGCACCAGGAGAACAGACATCGGTTTGTCAAGGGAATCGGCGGAACGGGCGAAATCACAAACGAGGGCAAAGACGCGAGGCTACAGTGTCCGCAGTGCAATTTTGGAACCAACTGCCCCAATACCTTTGTCCAGCATGCAAAAACGCACGAGAAAGACAAGCGGTACTATCCCTGCCAGAAGTGCACCTTCATGGCGGCGAGTAAGAATGAGCTAATCGATCACATGCTTAGGAAGCATCCTGTCAGCGATGCTCAGTGTACGATCATCGGAAGGAAAGATGTGCTTCAGAGACAAAAGGTTGCTAAGGCAGTCAGAAAACCCAATTTGGTAAGGAAACACAAGTCTTTAGAGAAATATTCGCTGTTCTTACACGACTCAGAAAATAGCAGCCATTCATCTTCAGCCGAGAGAAAACTACACCCGTCCACAGATGCAGAAGACGCGGCTGGTGTTTTGCAGAAAGATAAACCGAAATCAAAAGACACCGCCAAGGATAAACTGGACCGAGGTGAATCGAAACTCGACAGATCAATTCACACACTGCTGTCCCGGAAGAGGAATCGCCACTCAGAAAGCAAGTCTTCTCCGGAATTTGTTGAAATCGGTGTTCGGACCGGGGGTCCAGATCTCGATCGATGCTGCGATGATAACTCTGGATCTCCGTCTCCGGCCAAGAGCGAGGGGGACCCGTGTGCACTAAAGGATGACGACTCCGTTTGCACTCTAAAACCTGCTGGCGGTCGTCAAGGACTTAGCTGTAATAATGACTATCCTAAAGGACACGAGTCCGGCACCAATCACAAACACGTACCCTCTCAGAAGCCGAATTTAAAGAAGTCTCCTTCCAAAAGAAAAATGTCCACTCCGTTCCACAACCTCCAGGGCCAGGACATACTGATCGATTTCCCCAAATGCAGACAGATCTTCCAGAAAAACTCCAGCCTCTATCTTGTTAAAAAATGTGATGCTAAAGATGATGTACATAGTAGCGGCTCGGCATTCAGGAGCCCGCATGCCTCATACGACCTGTCCAACCGGGAACCAGGATTGCTGCCGACAGTTTCTATAAAAGAGGAATGCGTGGAAACGCAAGTATGTGGCGATGACAACGAATTGGGTCCCGTTCGGAAAACCGAGGACTTCAAGATCGATCTGAAGTCTTGCCCCTACTGCCCGGCCAGGTTTCAGTCAGGGATCAGCCTCTCTAACCATATACGCGGCCATCTGCACAGGGTGGGCGTGAGCTATGAAGCACGTCATGTTGTGTCCATAGCCCAGGTGGCCTCCCAAGATAAAGTGCCTCATGTTCGGCGAAGGATGGCAGCGATACGCAAAATAAAAAAAGGTAAGTTTCTGATTTTTTTCCCCTCATTGCTACTTTTTTACCCTTAAACGTTTCTCTATTTGCCCCAAAGCAACTCCGAGTACAGTCAGTCCACGACTTGGGGGTTTCCCGTTTGAGGACTCGTGTCCTGTAATGACGAGACGTGCCGTACATGCAAGCCGCGATCAAACTGTTCCAGGACTGTTCCTGTAGTCACCGAACATTTAACCAGATTGACCAGTAACCCCTCATGAGACAGACTGCAGTCATGCTGTCAGCGTTGTGACCTGTGGAACGTGTGTTTCTGTGACGAGGGCTTGTGCACATCTGTAGGTTGGCCGGCATGCAGGAATTTAGAATCGGCAGCGGAGGCCTTTGAAGTGCTTCGACATGTCTGCTTGTTTCGAAAGGCGTGTTTCTGGAGGTGCGCGGGACGACCGAGGATGACGTTCGGCCCCTCTTGGCGCATGAATGCCTCTCGGAACACCTCGCTCAGCTTGTTGTAGGCTTGATGAAACATCTCCGGGGTTTCTGCTGCCGATTTTCGAAGTCGCACACAGAATTTGGAGTTTGCTCTTGGGCCCGTAGGGAAAAAGCGATAATGTGCATGTTGAAAATACGCGTTTACACCTGGCCTGATTTTAACAATGCGACTCATTAGGGTTACTACTGGCCCCTGCTGCGATTACCCCCCCCCCACCACCACCACCACCATTTTACCTCGTGATGCCTCTAGTGATTATTTTAAAGCTAGTAAGACGTAGAGAACTTATGTTCGCATTTAACGTCCAGCGTTTGACTCGGCTCCGGAGGTGTTAGTGAGGTCCGGTCCTGATGTGCTGAGAAGGCGTGGTGTCAAGTTGTTGCAGTTCATCTCGGAAGTGCTGAGTAGGACAGTCGAGTTCTTCCGTGGTTTCCGACCTTAACACCCCACTCCATTGAGGGAAAGCTCTACTCTTTGGCGACGGGTGTTCTGGTACGGTGACGGCTGACAACCCCTTGGCCGTATAGTGCAAATGCTGCAACGGGATCATTTGCATTTCCAAAAATTCACCACTTGAAATCCGCCCTAAGTAACGTGGTAATGATTTGATGAATGTGTGCTCCAGTAAGTTCTTTATCTCCTGTTGAAACAGAGCTTGAGCTGCCACTGATAGAACCACCTTCAGAGCGCAAATCAGAGCTCACATGCCCACTATGCCGGGAGTGGTTCGACAACAAGAAAGGATTATCCAATCACGCTCGGGGCCACCTGAAGAGACTGGGGAAGACGTGCTCTACGGCTACGGTCAAATCACCGGTGATCATCTTGAAGGAACTCATGCGTGACAAGAAGCAGTTCCAGATCAGATTACAGGCCCTCGAGAAGAAGCTGTCGAGCCGCTCGAGGAACTCTTTCTACCGCTGCAAGTTTGGTAACGGTCTCATTGTTCCTACAGCGAAAGCACAGCGTTTCACACACGGCGGCAAACGGCACGGATATGTTTCCCCTCGGTCGGCAGAGGACAAGAAAAGGACAGACAGTAATAAAGATCCAACCAAGGGATCACCATCGAGCGATCTGATAGGAATTCTGAAAAAAAGGAGAGCTCATGAGGAGGCCAGAGTAAAAGCCTTTCCCCAAACCGCGAGGAAGTCTCTTCTCGTGAATCCGGTTAAAGAGCGTGATCCATCCGCACAGCTGTCCAACCCTGTATCAGGTACTACTTTCATCTCCTCCTCTGCTTTGGAAATGGGCGGGGCTTGTGAAAGTTATGCTAGCATGTTGAACATTGTTGAATAACTCAGTTTCTCTTTATCTAAGACTTTTTAGCAGTCGCTTCCTTGTGTTCCTCTGTTCTTTTTTATGATAATAATAATAATAATAATGATAATAATACATATAATAATAATAATAATAATGATGATGATGATTATAATAGTTATAATAATGATAATAATAATAATGATGATAATAATAATTCATATAATAATAATAATAATAATAATAATAATAACAATAATAATAATAATTAATGATAATGATGATGATAATAATAATAATAATAATCATTAATAATGATAATAATAAATTAATAAATATAATAATAATAATAATGATGATGATGATTATAATAATGATAATAATAAATATAATAATAATAATAATAATGATAATAATAAATATAATAATAATAATAGTAATGATAATGATGATAATAATAATAATAATAATAATAAATATAATAATAATAATAATAATGAAAATAATCAATATAATAATAATAATAATAATGATAATAATAGTAATAATGAAGATTTAACTGAATTCCATCCTGAATTTGATTTGTTGTCAAAATTCAACAGAAAAAGCACATAAAGCAAAGAAAACGTTTGTCCAAGTTGTCCTTCCTGATATTTATGCTTACATGCTTTTATCCGTCTGGTTATGGCTCCAGTGCGTCCTTTATTATTTTCTTCCCCTGCGTACGGAGCTATGAGTTTTGTTCCGATGAAAGTCCACTTGTTACAGATTGATCTGAAAACACGGCGTCACGATTCTGCTTCCTCCACGATCCTGAAGTCGTGCTTTATCGGCCAGACTGCGTTCACGTGACCAATATTTTGTTTGTTTTTACAGAAATAATTTGAAATAATTTCACTACAAGAAGATTTTTAATTGCCGTCGGGAATGATGGGATTTATTCAGATTAGCTAGAAACTCGTAAGGAAAGAATTATTATATGGCAGGACAGAAAAAAGAAAATAAGTCCCCAGCTGTCTCCAGCAGTCCCCATGTCCCCTAATTTTTTTCAAGAATTGTTAAAAAAAAAAAAAAAAAAAACTTCAAAACGTTTTTAACAAACGTATTTTTTATTTCAGAAAAAGGGGAACTGAACAGAAAAGTTTGTGTTCATTGCAACGCGACTTTCCACAGCGGAGTCAGCCTCTCCAATCACCTGCGAGCGTACGCACGACGCAAGAGAAATGCACTTTTGGAAGGAACAAGTCAGTGATGTTATTTATTTATTTATTTATTTTCTAATTTTTTTTTTTTTACATTCATATGAAATCGCTTTGAAACCTGAACTGTGCTGCTCACCTTGAATGACAACTTTCTGGATCTCAGGCAGTCCTGGGATTTAAACTCATAGCCTTCTGATCAGAAACACAGAGGTTACAGGATATCATTTGATCTGTTAGACATCTGTTAGTCTCCGAGATTAAAAATCTGTTGGGGAGGATGTCCCCCAGCTGTACCCAGCTGTCCCCCAGTCGCCAGCTGTCTCCACCAGTCCTGCAGTCCCCATGTCCCCCAGTCTTCCCATGTCCCCAGCAGTCGTCATGTCCCCCAGTCTTCCCATGTCCCCAGTCCCCAGCTGTCTCCAGCAGTCCCCATGTCCCCTAATTTTTTCTTTCCCCCCTGTACCCCCTCATTGCCCTAGTTTTCGGATGTTGTGCAGAGGTTGTGTACAGTACCACCCGTGACCTGAACAAGAGTGCACTGTTTATACTTCTGGCCCAGTTTGGTGTTAAACCCAACAGTCCCGACGTGCACGTTAGGGTCACTGGCTGCTCCAAACCGCACCTTGACGTGAACGTGAATGGTCGTGTGCGTGCCGTCCTGTGATGGCCCGGCGAGCCGTTCAGGTGTACCCCGCCTCCGCCCAGTGTCGGCTGAGATAGGCTCCAGCCTTCCTGACTCTAGTAGGATTAAGTGGTTCAGAAAATGAATGAATGAATGATGAGGTTTATCAAAGTTCTTGGACCTGTAATGAAATAAAACCCGAACTAAACCCGTAGGCTCGGGTGTGAGAAGCAGAAGAGCCCGAGCGTTATGCAAACGTTTATTTCTGTCATGTCTCTCTTTTTCAGCTTACGATTGTAAAAGGAAGCAGAGATCCCGGTCACGGAAGAAAACCCATCCGCTGTTGCACACTCCTGAGGAAATTTATCGACTCACCTGCAGGTAGTGTGAGGGGGGGGGGGTTTAACGTTAATAGCATATCAGTAAACATAGGTGTGCGCGCTTCGTCTACACTCATATACACATATATACAGTAGCGGTGTTGTTCATCCTTACAGTATCATTAGTGTGTCAGTAATCCGTTTAAGCGAAACAGACGCTAACTGTAACATAAATGACCAAAGTGCAAACGTGTCGTCACGTGGTTTTCTAGCGGTGTGCTGAACTGCGGCTTTATCAGGTTTTTTTGACGTCGACACGTCGGGCGGGGTCGACGTCTCTCGTGGAGACGGTGAGACGCCACGTTCTTGTGACTCTGAGGACGAGGACGCTGCCGGAGACGAGCGTGACGGCGAATCCAAAATGGTTTACGCAGCTGACGTTTCGCCGACTCAGCTTTCCGGTCGTCAGGTGGTTTAGGAACAAAACCCGAGCTTGTTGTTTGTGCAGCTCGGCACTGGACCGCAGCCCAGCCAAACCAACGAGGTCACGGCAATACCAGGTTGGAACAGCCAATCAGAAAGCGTCAGAATACTTTATTGATCTCGGAGGAAACCGTGTACGTGTCTCTGAGCAAGCCCCGAGTCGTAACACTTGTGCGCACTTTAAAATCGGGCTGAAGATGGAAGGAAGCACTGATGTTATACGTGATCGTCTTAAAGAGCGAGTAACACTAATTCACCACAGGGACCCTTTAAATACACACACCTGCTGCTATTCATCAACATTTTGAGAAAATTTTATAAATGTGTTCTATAAATGTCCTCACCTACTGTGTGTGTGTGCGTGCGCGTGTGTGTGTGCGTGCGCGTGTGCGTGCGTGCGTGCAGGTTTTGTGATCTGGTCTTCCAGGGCCCGCTGTCGGTACAGGAGGACTGGGTGAAACATTTACAGAGACACATCATGAACACGGCGGTGCCGCGCACGGGCGCGGCCATGGTGGAGGTCGCGTACCTTCCAAAAGACACAGACACAAACACGCACCCGCAGAAGTCCTCATAAGGCCGACGAACCCCGGTGTCACCCGTGTAAATGACGGTTTTGTTTTTTGTTTTTTTACCTCCTTCCTACGAGTCCACGTTTTGTTTTTTTTCCTCCTCGTCGGCTCACGGTGACGTTCAGCTCTTCTAAGACACGTCCGTTTTTATACAGCGTTTCATCGTCCTGCCCTTTTCTACCACTTGTTTATTGATGACGATCTGTATTCAGTGGCGACCAAGACACCAAAACACAACTGTTACCTCAGACGCTTGACATACGGTGGGTTCTATTTAAGGAATTGAACAACAAACAACAACAACAACAAAAAACCTGTATGGAATTTTTTTTTTTTTTTTCTGGTTAAGCTTTTTTAAGAACTCCAACTGACGTTTGACCCAGTTTAACCTTTTAGCCCTTACACTTCTTCGACATGTATGGTGCAAATGTATAAAAATAAATAGTAGATATATTTCCATATTCTTTTTTTTATTGTTATGATTTATGATTAATGTGAAATAAAACCTTTGGCACTATCTCAGTGTGTTATAACTAGACGTGCTGATAAACACGAATATCATATCTCAGAAACTGCCAGATATTTTATCACAATTTGTAGTTTTTTTCTAATAAATAATGATGTTCAGGATTGGAGAAGCTGCTGCAGCGTTTTCTACACATTTAGTTTTTATACCTCTGTACTGATAAAAATATACATTTAATATCATGATGCATCATCCAAACGATTATCAGCACGTTCCTAGTTATGACTCTACGTGTGTGTGTGTGTGTGTGTGTGTGTGTGTGTGTGTGTGTGTGTGTGTGTGTGTGTGTGTGTGCAAAAAAAAGAGAGAGAGAAAGAGAAAAAAAATCGCGCTATAGGAAACACGTGTGTGTATGTTTGCGACCAAAAAAAACCCCCACCC
>JBCNYG010000013.1:718941-730300 GCA_039654305.1 Porochilus rendahli | reverse complement strand
TATATATAAAACAATGCACAGCAGAGCTGATCTCTATCCATAAGTCCGAGATCTGAACCTGTGATGACAGTGTCACTGACTCCTAGTGCAAACTGCCATCTCACATTAGATTTTTAGCCTATCCAGCTTGAATCCTGGTTTTTGTTCAGTCTGAAGAGTGAAAAATACTCCTAAGATTTATATAATAAATACATAATAATATATAATACTCTGATTTTCCAAAATCTGATTAAAGCCACATTGCAAGTGCAGTAAGATTTATGCAGACATGTCTCATTCTGAGCAAACAGAATTCCAAGTAATTCGCGTCAGACGCAATGTGACAATGACATTGAATCCAAAGCAACGGGAATAACAGATTGAGCCACTTGAGAGTGAAGCATGTTGTGGTCTGTTATTCTACAAAATGAAACAGAACAAGTTACCTCAGTTCTTAATCTAATATAATCAGATTTGGGCTCAATCAGATTTGGGTATTTTAGAAAATAATACATGTCTTTTATACAATACACTAAAAAATATTTAGAATATTCTTACCCAATGGTGTAATTCCATAGAACTCAGCTTCATGCATAAGTAAATTCACATCTGTTGACCTGTACAAAATACAATGCTTTAAAAACACATGTATACAGTCATGTGAAAAAATTAGGACAACCTATTAAAGCCTGGTTATTTTTTAAAACATTTTGGCTATATTGATATTTAATCTTAATTTTAACAAAACTGAGAAGTTTAAATATTACTAAGCAATTACAACTGAAGAAACTATTTTTTAAGATCTTCTGTGAAATGTAATCCTACAAAATGCATATTATAAATGAGGAAAAAGTTAGGACACCCCCACATTCATCAGCACTTAAATTAGCTCAACGCACACACAGGTCTATCACATGAGGTGCTGAGTAGTTATGATTAGATAACTACTCAGCATTTTTAATGAGGTTTGTCCCTTTTAAGCATTAGACATTTAGTTTGGCGTGTTCCTGACTGTTGAAGTGAGAGAAAGCACGATGGAGAGAGAAAAAGAACTGTCTTAGGTCTTCAGAAAGAAAACTGTTCCAGCTAATCAATGTACTTGGTTTTGAACTCGACCATCCCACTGTCTGGGAAAGAGTCAACAAGTGGAGGGCTTTCAAAATGACTGCCAACATGCCCAGGTCTGGTTCTCCTAGCAAGTTCACCCCAAGAGCAGACCGCAAAATGCTAAAAGAGGTTTCCAAAAACCCTAAAATGTCATCATGGGATCTACAGCACGCCTCTACAATCAGAAAGAGACTGCACAGGTTTAACTTGTATGGGAGGTGTGCAAGGAGGAAACCTTTGCTCTCTAAGAAAAACATCAAGGCCAGACTAAAGTTTGCCAGAGAGAATTTAGACAAAGACCAGAGCTTCTAGAATAATGTTTTATGGACAGATGAATCCAAAATTATTATTATTCGGACACCAGAACAGAGGACGTCTTTGGCATATTCCAAATACAGAATTCCAGGAAAAGAACCGCATAACAACTGTGAAGCATGGATTTGGGAATCTCATGATTTGGGGCTGCTTTGCTGTAGCAGGACAGCTCACAATCATAGGATCAATCAATGAATTCCCCTATGAATCAGGGGGTGCTTGACCAACATGTGAGACCATTTGTAAGAAAATTTAAGCTGAAGTGGAATTGGACCCTGCAACATGACAAAGACCCAAAACATACCAGTAAATCCACCAAGGACTGGCTGAATACTAAGAAATGGAGAGTCCTGGAATGGTTAAGTCAGAGCCCAAATCTTATTCCCATTGAGGTGGTGTGGGGTGAGTGGAAACATCCCTCAAATCCCCCAAACATCTCACCGAAACGATTCTGCATTGAGGAGTGGCTCAAACTTTCTTCAGACAGTTGTCAGAGACTGGTACATGACTACAAGAAGCGTTTCACTGCAGTTATTTCAGACAAAGGGGGTAACACTAGCACTAGGGGGGGTAAATCAGTATTGATAAAATTGAGATTAAATATTTATAAACCCAAAATTGTTAAATACAACCCAAAATACACAGGCTTTGATAGGGTGTCCTAATTTTTTCATTTAATATGCATGTGCAGTTAGGGCTGGGCAATATATCCATAAATTATTGTATTGTGATATAAGGGTTCATACTGTTCGCCAATTGAATATCATGAGCATCGTGATTTAGTAAATGATAAACTTTCCTCCGGAGATGAACAGTGCTTTAGCTGAGCCTCTGAAGAATACGTTGAGTCGAGACGCACTGATTGCAATTTTATTGGCCGATTTTGATTTCTGTATGTGCCCTGCTGATACCAATATTCTTTTAAATTACTATAAATGACAGCATATACACACTTTACTTAAATGCAAAGTTTTATTGTCCCAATAAAAGAAAGCAGTGCACTTTATCAAAAACAATATTAATAATAATGGACCTCTCTGAGATTTGGTTAGCAATCTGTCTAGTAATGCTGGCACAATAAAACTACTGGAAAGAGGAAACCTTAAAACCCAACCTCATCCAATGAGAGAATGTTAAATAATAAATTTCACCCTAACGACGTCTACAAGACTGGAGCGATCAGCAATGGCATCGCGTACGTCAGGTGTCCTGTGGATGAGCTGCACAGTCCCTGACGTTATTCTGCTAAATGATGACAGAAGAAACTGGGGTGGTTAAAGGAGGACAACAAATGAAGTGCACAGTTGTCAGCCATCCTTGGTAATGCTCACATATCGCAGAAGGTGTTGTGTCTCTAAGCTGCAGGATGCTGCCGAGACATGGCTGATAAAAGATCCAAAACAGAGAACTGGAGAGAATTGCATAATAATAATTCTTATGTCCTAAATTCCACATGTAACAAGCTGCTGGTTTCTTTCTGACACAAATGTGGACATGAACTCAGAACCTCTTTGTGTAGAGCCTGCGATCTTCTGGGAGTCTTAAAGAATTGGCGCTGCTATGATTGACAATCAACTAAGTTTTATATCTTGCCTCGATTTAAACAAACATCAATCTATAATTATAGAACACTGATGTTCTTAGATCTGTATGTATAATGGGGATTCAGTTCTACTGAGTTGTGTTGCCTGCACTCTGAGAGGTCTCATGATGCAAGATTAAGCTTTCATTCATTACCTTTATGAGTTCAGTCACATGTTAATCTACTACAATTCTGCAAACTTGGACAACATGGCACTTTTAAATTTAAGTGAAGTCACTGCATGTGTAGGCCAAACAAACTCGCCTTTTTTTTTTAAGGGAAAGCCACCATAATGCTAGAGGATGTATATGTCTAACTATATACACTTTCTTTTTGGCAGCCAACAAACAAAGCTTAAAGTATTTTATTATTTATATAGGAGCAGTGTCCTATGTTACTTGTGAGGTATATCACCAAATATGCACCAGAATCCAACATATGCAATCTATTTTTAATTTTTTTTCTGGGGAAAAGGGGGGACACCCCCTTAGAATACCTTACCACCTCACTCACTTTTTGCCATAGGAAACGCTGTGTGAGAATGAGTTTGGTCTGGCCAGTTTCTCGTTGCATCTATAATAATGATGTGTCTGAATAATTTATTAAGATGCACAGAGCTAACTTAAGAGCACTAAAGCATGTCCCGGCTCCTCAGCAACTGCATACATTATAGAGTCTGCTTGTGTAGTCATGTTACAACCCCCCAACACCCCCCCACCCACTCACCCAAATACATTTCTACAATACTATAAATTCTGCAGGACAAAACATTACAAAAGAGACATTCTAGTAAAAGTACAAAGCAAATATAGATTCAACACCCTTACTCATTGAGGTGAGAGAGTGCAAGACTACCTGGGATGCAGTTCTTTAGTGCGCAGAAAATTCAGAATAGGAGCAAAAAGTGAAGGATCACGATCGATGAAAATCTAGAACCAAGAAATAAATAATATATAAAAATCAAACCTACATATTACTTTCAGTACATTATCTGAGGAAAAGAAAACCACATACCGCTCCAGTTTCATCTTTTAAAGTGGATATTCGACCACTCAAGAGACTAACAAAAGGAGGAAGAGATGCTTTATATTGACTTAAATCAGATCAAAATGGGCTTAATATTTATTAGGATGCAGTGTAATCAGACTGACCTTGAGAAGAAGGAGTCTTGGACCCATGTTAAAGTCTGCCTGGAGGTACTGAATCTGAAATTATTTACAATAGATTAATCATGTATTTTTTTTTTTTAATGGTACACGTGTTTAATATGACACTTTCTCAGAAAAATATATATCCTGTTATTAATATATAGACACAAACATTTAGTATCATTATCATTCTCTTTTATATTAGTTAATTAATCATGTTACATTTAATCAGGTCCATCACCATTTGTAATACGTTCTCAACTGTCCTAACTAAACATTTTGTGTAATGCATCTGTCGCAGTATTACATCACAATAATAACAGAACAATCACATAGGCAGCATGGTGGCGACGTAGCTATATGCCCATTTCACAGCAAAAATGGTTCCTGGGTTTCAGTCCTGGCCTCAGATGTTTCTGTGTGATGTTGGTATGTTCTTCCTGTGGTTTCCTCTAGGTACTCTGGTTTCCTCCCACAGTCCCAAAGACATGCACATAAAGCTAACTGCCTCTTCCAAATTGCCCAAAATTGGTGTGAGTGTAAATGTGAAAGGTTGTGCATTGGCTCTTCATCTGTCAGGTGAGCTGTTCAACGTGTACCTTGCCTTCACCTAGTGTTGGCTGAGATAGGCTGCAGGCTCCCTAAGACCCTACTAGGGTTAAGTGGTTTCATGAAACAAGTGAGTTAAAAACATGGTTAAGATGGCAATCATTTTCTTTTTAATAGGGACATTAAGGTGAATAATGTATCTGATTAAAGTTGTTTTCATGCATGTTTTGTGATCAGTAAGGGATTATTTATGTAAATTTTTGGTTGCAGAGCAACAAAATGTGAAACCCTTGAAGAGGTCAATTTCCATATACGCACTACGGACAGACAGACAGACAGACAGACAGACAGAAAGAAAGAAAGACAGAAAGAAAGACAGACAGAAAGAAAGACAGAAAGAAAGACAGAAAGAAAGAAAGAAAGACAGACAGACAGAAAGGGGTGAAGGTAGGTAGGTAGATAGATGCTTGGCAGTCCATGTAACTCGCTTAAAAGCTAAATATGCTTCTGTTTATATTTAACTTAGATAACATTGAATTGAAATAGATTAGAGCTCTGAATCTTATTTATAGTAAGAGTGAAATTCGAAGTAAAAAATTATTATAATAAATGTATAATTTCTAAATATATAATTTAAGAGAGAGTAGACTGGGAGTTTGTAGGTTGGGTAACTTGCCTTTTTCCTCCGACGTTTAAATGAATAATATCACCAGCAACTCGAGCCATAACAGCGTCCAGTTCAAATAAAACACACGTTTAACTTAACATATTAAACATTATCGGAAAGATTATACATAGGAAAAAATAATAATAAACTAACGTCCCAAACAGTTATCGACTTATACCGCTGCACATAACTTCCGGTTTTATTTTATACTTCCGCCACAATTCTGCGTCTACTTTTTTTGCTCAATACTGACACCAAATGGTGTCGGGGAGGCTGGCACCCATCTCAGTCGACTCTGGGCAGAGTACTCCACAGGGGAGAAACACGGTGACAGCAATGCAGCCTACTCTTTAATCAGGAATGGTTCTTTTACATTCCTTTCACCACAGACAGTGAGAGACATGGCCTGCATTTGATAACCCAGTTAGCTGCACTGGGGGGTCAGCAGTGACAACCCGCTGATAAGGGGGCTCAAACCCCCAACCTTGGAATCAGTAATCCATCACCCTACCACCGGGCCACCACTGCCCCAGTATAAACCCCCCAGATTGGCAGGTTTATTGAAAACAGTAAACACCTGTGGTGCATCACTCAGCAAATAGCTGACGTTATAATGTCAGTGTTTCTCCTTCATGTTGTCCGAATGAGTTCTTCCATACACCGTCACCGTGGGTTTGTTCATTAGGGATGTGTAGGGTTTATAGAGAAATGTTCAAATTTGTTTACTAAGTAAAGCGTCTTTGTGACATAAAATTACAAATTTGTGACATTGTGATATAAAATACAAACCGCTATACAAATAAAACGGAATTGAATTGAATTACAAAAATATGAAAACCACACAAGTGTCTCTAGTGTGTGTATTGTGTAATGCCTCTATCTCTAGTACGGGATGTCTCTTCTGTGAGACCTGTTAAATATAATATAAAGATAATCTTTAACCTGTTAAAGTGCCTTGACATTTTAAAACAAGAGCTCAAGTGAGCACAAGATCCTCCACCAAATACGCTTTTCTTATGAAACTGGATCATAGTGTCATGGAGCCAGTACAGGATTGACTCATGAAATGTATTTCCCAGTGTGCATTGCGCACTGGAATGCATTTGTGAGCATGATCAGGAAGTGGATAAATAGTCTCCCTCAATATCTGCCAATCTGTGGAATGTTGTGCTGTCACAGGTTACAGGTTTTGGGTCTGCACTCTAGTGCTCAGTTATATTTGTTCCTGTGTTCTATTATCCAGTTATGTTCCTGTGTTTGTACATTGTTACTGTATACTACATGGTAACATAACTTGTAAATATCATAAAAGTTATGTTGTGGCGTGAATGAAATGGACACGAGCCAGCTACAGGTAAACACTTTATTTAAACACACGCCAACAACAACTGAAACTCAGAACACAGTATGAAAAACCTAACTCCCTCAAAACCCCACCCCCAACATCCCTCAGCCCGATGGGTGAGAGGGACCTCTCTCACATACACCACAGGGTAATTGTTTGTGGGGTGTCTACCTGTATGTAAGAATGGTGCTGGCGTCCTCTGCTATATGAGGCTAGCAGGTTTTGTTGTATTCTTGTTGAAGTATTTGACGTTGCGTAGTTTCCTTTTTTTTTTTTTTTTGCACTTGGAACTTGGTATTTTTTGTTTATTTGTTTGGGTTATTTTGCAGGCCTTATTAAATTGTTTCATTGAGCTCACTCTCCCCTTCTGATTTTTGGTCAAACCCACACTCACATTGTTAACTTGATGCTCGCTTCTGTCACACAGGATCTCCAACTTGGTGGAGAGTATGGAAGGAATTATGGTGTTAAACACTTAACTGTAGTCACAAACAACATTTTGACATAATTCCCTTTTCTGCTGTCCAGGGTAGCTGGTAGGGAGGAACTGATGAAGTCTCTAATTAGTCCTTTTAAGCACTTCTTCATTACTGAGGTAAGGTCCACTGGGCGGAAGTCGATCAGGCAGCTAGGCTGGGGTTTCTTGGGGACCTGAACAATGATGGACTGTTCTGAAGCACGTCGGGATAATTGACTGATAAAGGGATAAGTTGAATATCTCAGTGGACACTGGAGCAATCTGGTTCTGCTGCCTTACTTTTGTCCACTCTCCTGAATGACTTTCTCACGTTGTGTTCCACGATGATGAATGAGTTAACCTCTCCGGTATGCTCCCGATGTGTGCTGCCCATAGCACTGTTAACGCTGTTAGTGCTGTGAGCTGCAGCTTCAAAGCGAGCATGAAAGGTGTTTAGCTCATCTGCCAGAGAAGTGTCTTCATTCATCGATCTGGAAGATGGTGTTTTGTAGTCCATCATATTTCTTAATCCCTACCACAGACTCCTAGAGCTGCTCTGTTAAAATTGTGACTCCAGTTTCTGTCCATAGCGCTGCCTCCTTCAGCACTCTACGCACGTTGCAGTCTTGTACTCATTCATATTTCCACTGGGGGGCCCCGTGTTGAATGTAGCAGAATGGTATCTCAGAGCATCGCAGATGGATTTATCCACCCACGGCTTCCTATTAGGAAACATTCTGATGATAGTCTTGTAAACTGTGTCATCCACTAGTTTCCTGATGAATCACACAACCACTTCTGTAAACATGCTGATGTCATCTGACGTGCGCCAAAACATGTCCCAGTCTGCATCATCCAGAGTGTACTGCAGAGCAGCCACCGATTTGTCTGTCCAATGTGAAACCTCCCTCCGAGCCAGACCTTCCTGCTTTAGCCTTTGTTTATTTTTTGGCATAAGGAAGTAGGCAGTGTGGACAGACTTTCCAAACGGAGGGCAAGATTGTGCCTTGTAACTGTCTTTAACTGCTGTGTAGCAGTGGACCAGTGTCCTTTCACCCCTGGTGGGGCAGTAGATGTGCTGATTAAAGTTTGGTGCTGCGCATTTGAGGTTGTCACTTTTAAAGTCCTCTGCCACAATGAACACGCCATCCCGGTGCTGAGTCTGGTGCTGTACGAGTGTTTCATGCAGCTCGCATAAAGCAGTGTCCATGTTTGCCTGAGGTGGAATATAAACGGCGCTGACTGTGACCGATGTAAACTCTAGAGGGAGGTAAAAAGGACAACATTTGATGGTCAATAGTTTGGTGTGCAGGATCAAGTGAGAGGAACAAAGCTCTCGCTATTGCACCAGCTACCATTCATCATTAAACACGCTGCCTCTCCTTGACTTTTCCGATTCCAGTGTTCTGTCCATGTCATGGAATGGAAACGTCGAATTGTGAGTACATTGTACAACAATAGAAATAAGAGTATCTCTACTGTAACAAATGCACTCCATGCTGAAGAATATGTCGGTTCCTTGAATTAAAAATTAACTTGAAAAACATAAACAAAGGAAAAAAAGTGGAAGGAGCAGTCGTGATGGCAGCTGACTTCACCAGTGCTGGAAGTGTTATCGGGTCGGGAGTGTTATCATAGATTTTGCTCCTTTTTTTCTTTGTTTTTTTTTTTTTTTGTTTCAAGGTTATCTTCTTTACTTCAAACCTCTAGTATGTTCAGTGAGCCTTCCTGTTTGACCTCTTATGTGTAGTGAATATGATTACAGTTCATTTGATATAACTACTTCATTATCTTTATTATGCTGAGTAGGAGCCTCGGCAAATATGCATGCAAGAATTGATCAAGTGCAAAGTGTTTTCATACGCACACACACACACACACACTAGCTTGAGCTGTAGTGCCAAATGGAATGACCCATGAGTACAACAAGGCCAGTAACTCAAAATAAGGGCACATGGCTGATTTTGAACACTTGCTTTTTTGAGGCCAATCGATTCCCCATAGATCACCACCTTTTGGCAGTTACAAATAATCTCATTTGCTTGAAAAATTCAGTTCTATATGACTTGAAAAAGAGCTGAATCAATGTGTGCCCAAGGAACCAAATCAAATCAAAATGGGCATCCCTAGAGCAAATCGAGGCCAGCGGCACTTGCTTTCAGGATTTTAGTGGTGTGTCACTTTTCAAATTGTCATAAATAGTTGAAAGTTTTCAGTAGATATCTTGCTTCAATCCTAGGCAGCATAAAAAGTAGCTGGATTGAATGTTATACATGAACTAAAGTCAAATCAAAGTGCAGATTAGTAGAGTCGATTAACACCCATTGATTGCATGTTAAGGCCCATTGATTTCAGGTTATTTGGAGGTGAATGGTAACTGATTGGAAATTATTACATTGATGCGTCTGAGTGAAGTGAAGATTGAGCTAAATTCCCTGGTGTAAGAGGGGAGGGTTAAGGTAAAATGCCAAAGGTGGAAATCATCATCAACTATTGAGTGACAAGGGTATTGCATTGTTACATACATTGGGGTGTGATTATATTCATTCATTTCATTCATTCATTTTCTGACGGGGTCGGGTCGTAGCAGCCTAAGCAGTGAGGTCCAGACGTCCCTCTCCCTAGCCACTTCCTCTAGCTCTTCCGGGGGGACGCCGAGGCGTTCCCAGACCAGCCGAGAGATGTAGTCCCTCCAGCGTCTTCTGGGTCGACCCCGGGGTCTCTTCCCAGTTGGACATGTCCGAAACACCACACCAGGGAGGCATTCGGGAGGCATTCTTAATCAGATGCCCGAGCCACCTCGGGTTTATTGCCATGAGCTTTGGGTAGTGACCGAAAGAACGAGATTGCGAATACAAGCGGCTGAAATGAGTTTCTTTCACAGGGTGGCAGGTCTCTTCCTAAGAGATGGAATGTGATTATAGCTTGCAATTTATACAAAATAAAAAAAAAAAATGCAATCTTACTGCTAACCTTTTAAAAAAACTATTGTGTTTATAAAAGTGCATTTCAATGAGATTGACCTGTATATATTAAGTTATTATTAATATTGATTTATTTTTGTTTCTTAAGCTCTTGTCACATTTGTTGTTAATTCGGTGTTTATTTTACTTAGATATTTTTTCCTCTTATTATTGTATAGTTGAATCTCTTGTTGAGTCTTGTATTGTGTCTGTTTATCTCTGTAATTATTTTCCTATTTGTTTGACAGTATGTAATCTTCAGCAATAATTTTTCAAATTTTTTTTTACATTTTCTTTTTCCCCATTTTTATTCGTCATGCCAATAAAGCAACCCATTAATTGAATTTATGTGAATTTAATTAACTATGATTAACATGAGAATAGCAGCAAAATGACCTGGTTAGGATTGATCTCACCCCAGCGATGGTTAAAACTACAGAGGAGAATCACTCATGGTTGGTTGGTTGGTAGATCCATCCATTTTGGTGACCCTGGCTTGAGTACGCATAGCCTCACAATATATAATCATCATCATTATAATCATCATCATTTATCAGAATACTGCAGCTAATTAAGACTATATTTTAATGATCCAGGAAATAAAATATGAGCAACACATTTATGGAAAAAAACAAAACCCAACAACAACAACTTAAAACTTTACTGACACAGAGGAGAAAAGCAAATGAACAAACATCGCATCAGTTGTGATGCCCCTTGAGAAGTCCGTTTCATACAGCTTATACTCTCAGCCTCACTTTCAGCATCTGTAAGCACAATCAGTACTACATATTGCACTTCATGTTGACACAGTACATCTAAATAATACATCACATTCACCAACAAAAGTAATAAAGATGTATCAAATCCATTCAATCTAATCTAATAAAATCCCATACTTTAAATTCTCTGTTGATTCCAGACTGAAATCCTTATTCTGTTATGGTGACTGTGCCAGAAGTCACTGCATATATCTCATAGTAGGTCCTACAAGCAGCTGAAAAAAAATCAACCCTTTCAGAATTACATTATAAAACAATTTATTTAAAATACACTGTGGGGGGAAAAACTTTATAAATCAAATACAAGATTTTTTATTTTTATGTATTTTATGTCCACTGCTGTGAATACTCAGTCTTTACAGTTATGAAGAATTGCTATGAAAAAATATATTTTTTGGGCGGCACGGTGGCGTAGTGGTTAGCACGTCCGCCTCACAGCAAGAAGGTCCTGGGTTCGATTCCCAG
>JBCNYG010000013.1:668891-680399 GCA_039654305.1 Porochilus rendahli | reverse complement strand
AAAGGTTTCTGGTTTGATTCCCAAACCAGCAGGAAGAATGTGCGGTGGGGGGTGAGCTGCACCTTCCCTTCCTCCACATTCATGGCTGAAGTGCCCTTGAGCAACACACCGAACTCCCAACTGCTCTCCAGGCGCCGCAGTGTGTGCTCACTGTTTTACGTGTGTGTGTGTGTGTGTGTGTGTGTGTGTGTGTGTGTGCTCACTTTGGATGGGTTAAATGGAAAGGAAATAATTTCCCTTGCAGGATTAATACAGTACAACAAAATAATAATAATAATAATAATAATAATAAAATAAAAACATTTTGAATGAATAACAATCACTGAATTAAACTTTTGTACAATATCGAGAATTATTCAGATCTCTGGGAGGTCCCTCTGCCCTGGCCTCAGTGGATAACACCCTTTATTCAATGCCGGATTAATATACTGACGTACGGATGTTTGGGTCGTGTTATCTGCATCCTCCACCGTGTTTAAATATCAAACTCCTCGTTATAGTAAGCAGCACCAAACCAAGCCACACCAAACACCCATTACTCTGACTGTACGTGATTTTTATGGAACAAACATGTAAATAAGATAACAGTTGAATAAGTCTCATTTTTATAAATATAAAAAACATGTTAATTACATATATCGTTATGCAAATAAAAATCTAACATGAAATGTTACTTATTTCTTAAAAAAGGATATGACGTGCTTCTGCAACGAAGTGGACTTCTTATTACATATAATCGTGTCTCTACTGCCCCTGGTGGTGAAACCCTGAAACGGCACCTTAAGAAAGTGTTGGAAAACCGAGTGCGAAGGCCAAACTCTAAGAATTATGCAAAGATATCCATTAAATACATGTGCACATATACTTAAACCGAGGAATACTGTATGAAAGGGTAAGGTCTTTGTAATTAAAAAAATTCTCAGTGCAGTAAACTGCCTGCTAAATCTAGCATAACATTTTATGTATGGAGGTCAATTCCATACTCAACTCCTGACTTTATTTTTCAGAGCAATAGGTTTTCCTGTGCATCTTAAATATACTTTAGACGCACCTCTCGGTACGCCATCATCTCAAATGCTTGGCAAAGCAACCATCCCTGTAGTGTTGAAATACGCCAGTACTGAACGCGGGCTCATCAGGCCCAAACAGAATTGACTCTCTTTTGTCCTTTCGAACAAATGTTGTATAAAACTTTGAAAAAGAACAACGTGGAACAAGATGAACAGGACAAGAGCAATGATTAGCTTCGATAAATACCACAATGGCTTCTGTTCACCAGAATGACCCCACTGAGTCTCGATCGCTACGGCTGTTCTAGGCAGGTAATGACGAACCGGGCAGGTGTTTCTGAAAGATTTCAGAATTTCAGGTTAGAATTTACTGACATTCCGCTTCCTCCCACCAGCCCTTAAAGCTGTAGCGTGAAGAAGCTCGTGCACTACGAGCTGTAGTAGGTTTTCTCCTTGGTGTGAATTTGGTGGTGTTTTTGGAGAGTACTCAGTTGAGTGAAACGTTTCCCACACTGCGTGCACTGATAAGGCTTCTCTCCGGTGTGGATGAGCTGGTGTCGCTGAAGGGTGCTCAGGTGAGTGAAACTCTTGCCGCACTGCGAGCACTGGTACGGCCTCTCTCCGGTGTGAATGCGCTGGTGTCGGTGTAGGGTGCTCAGGTGGGTGAAACTCTTCTGACACTGCGTGCACTGAAACGGCTTCTCTCCGGTATGAACCCGCTGGTGTAATCGGAGATTGACCTGCTGCGTGAAGCACTTTCCGCACGCCGTGCAGTGATACAGCTTCTCCCCGGTGTGAACGCGCTGGTGTCTCTGGAGAGTACTCAGCCGAGTAAAGCTCTTCCCGCACTGCGCGCAGTGACACGGCTTCTCTCCCGTGTGAAGACGCTGGTGGAGCTGGAGATTGACTTGTTGCGTGAAGCTCTTTCCGCACTCCGAGCACTGAAAGGGTTTCTCTCCGGTGTGGACGAGTTGGTGGCGTTGGAGTGTACTCAGGCGTGTGAAACTCTTGTCACACTGCGAGCAGTAAAACGGCTTCTCTCCCGTATGAACGCGCTGGTGGAGCTGGAAACTGGTCTGTTGTGTAAAACTCCTCCCACAGTGCACGCAGTGATACGGTTTCTCCCCCGTGTGAATGCGCTTGTGGAGCTGGAGGTTACCCGGTCGGGTAAAACTCTTCCCGCAGTCCGGGCACCGATACGGCTTCTCTCCCGTGTGCATGTGTTGATGCAGCTGGAAATGGTTTTGCCGAGTAAAATCTTTTCCACACTGTGAGCAGTGGTAGAGTTTCTCTCCCGTATGAAGGCGCTGATGTATCTGAAGGTTAACGGGTTTCGTAAAACTCTTCCCGCACTCCGAGCAGTGAAACGGTCGCTCTCTCGTATGAACGTGCTGGTGCTGCAGGAGAAAACCCGCATGAGTAAAACTCTTCCCGCACTCCGAGCAGTGATACGGTTCTTTCTGCGCTCGTCCGGTTTTAGCGAAGAGATCTCCAGACGGAATCTGCACACGGCTGCTCGTGGACATCGGACCGTTATGTTTAATCTCTCCGCGTTTCAGGAGTCTCACGTATTCTTCGTAGTGGCATCTTTTGATGTGTTTGTGGAGGTAAATTTGAGACGTGTAGGAAAAGGAGCACAATGAACAGGAGAAGAAATGCAATGGGAAACTCTTCACTTCTGGGGAAAAAAAAGAAAAGAAATGAAAGCAGGTTTTAGGGGACTGGAGTGAAAAATTCAACTGAGACCCAGTTGTCATGCAAGCCTGAAAGAAACCGTGGACCTCATAAGAAAGCAAACACCCCGAATCCAGGGCTAGCAAGAGGAGATTAGTACTCACCCACACAGAATAGGTACACAGAACACCCTCCCATAGACTAAACAACTAACCCCATCAACCCTCGACAGCTCTGGCGCAGGCCCGTCATAAGAATCAGAATAGGAAGACGTGCATAGTGACAGGATCTTCATGTTATTGATTTAGCCTTTGCTACTGTTTGATTGGGTCTCTTACTTACTTACTGTGACACCAAAACTATCCCCACGGCACATCGCATAGCATGTTAGTAGCCACTTAAATCCTCCTTTGTTAAAAGTTTATAAAAGTTTGTGGTCCAACTGATCCAACATCTTACGAGGCCACTACAGGATACCCAGTTTCAATCATCACTCTTCCCGTCTGCCATCCATGACCCATCGGGCCCCTTTTAGGTTTCTTGTAATGTATATCATTCCTGGGTTAAGTTTGGGGGTGAGTAAAACTCACAGGGCTACTATCGAAGGGTTTAAACTCGCTGAACACATGGCAAGGCCGAACAGGTTTTGGTCCCCGTGATACGTCCTTGTCAGGCCCCACCATCAAGTACACCGGTCTTTTCCCCGAAGGGCAACCACTTGTGATTCTGCTTGCTGGTGTTAGAGGAGCACAACAAGCCATGAACCTTCAGAAACTCCTGTAGGCCCTAGTTTCAGCCTGACCTAACGCAGAAGAGAAAGCAGGCTCCCCGCAGAGTGGGAACAGGACGTGGGCAGGTCTGCGGTGAGACACAAACTACCACTAATATGGCCTGTTGAGACCCCGCTGTCCTCATATAAGGGTGCTAGATTTTCGTTCGACCACTAAACGCAATATAAACGCAATTTTATTAAACTTTTGCCAAACACCTTCATCTTTAAATACTTTGATCAAGTTTAATATTAATGAGGTGGTAAGGAACGGAAGGGGTGTGAAAACATGCCAAGACCTGCAACATTAAAACTTGGGGTGTAGGAGGATAGAGGTGATCCATGCTCAAGGGCATCCATATCAATTCTTGGGGATCCAGGCTGTGCATGGGCCATGAAGAACCAAAGCCTGATTCAACACAAGTTATTGGGGAAGTGTTGGGAGGAATGAGTGCTCTAACATCACTTCCTACTTGGATCTCTCTGGGAGAACATTCCACATCATCCCAGAGGACAAGGACTCGCAGGATATATTTTAGGCACTTTTTCTTCACTTGTGGCCGTGTGCTGCAGTATAACCTGCCCGAGCACCATGGAAAAATCACTTCACCAGAAGGTAAGATCTTAAAGACGTTTAAAGTTTAAAGACGCCACACCTTGACTCCACGATGTACTTGTACTCGAGCCAGTCAATTTCTGTATGGACGTCCAATAAACAAATGGAAGACATGTTCAAGTCTTTTTTGTTTTTTTTTCTAATCAAGATTTAAATCAATGAAACTAATTCATGAGTCATATTTCTTCTTCTGACACGTTCATTACACGCTGAGTGATATTCCTCCCGGCAGAAAGCACTCCTTTAAAGGGTACCTGGGGTGAATTTATAATACAAGCTCTTAAAAAAGATCTCACGTGACTAAAATTCTAATTCAACTACAACTACTACTACAGCTACTACTACAACTACAACTACAACTACTACTACAGCTACTTCTAGGCACGCGCAGAGACATGTCTTCTTCACTGGTTGTTCCAGCCCTGGTAGCGATGGGAGCTCGTTGTTTTCTTCTGTTGGCTGAGCTGCAGTAGACGGATTGCTGAACCTGTGCACAGACACCAGTCTAAGGTAACACATGTAACGCACGTGTAAAGCATACGGCTGCACAAACAACGAACACAGAGATCTTTTCTTTCCTAAACCAACTGATGACAAAAAAAGCAGAGTTGGCAAAACCTTGGCTGCATAACATGGCCGTAGGCCATACTCGGAAAACATTTCCTTTCAAACGCAGTTCAGTAGCCAGCGAAGACCACTTCAAGACGAACTGCTAGCATGAAGCTCGAGCTCTTACGTCTGAAACCGGAACCAGTTGAAGGTGAGGGCCTTCAGTTTACTTGCTCTGGACAACCAGGTCCAACATTAGCAACGACCCGCAGTGGGTGCATACAAGTCCTAAAGACACTGACATACATGAATCTTACCAGTACCATTTGTAGACTTTTTGTTCCACAGGTAATCAAATGTAACACCGAGATGTTTGGCATACTCCGCATTGTACCACACCAAGAGCTCCTGTCCTGCTTCGATGGGTTGACAACAACGGTAGAGGATCCCACCCTGATACTGAAATGCCAGGACATTCTTCTCCTCGCTGTTACGAGCACAATTCACATACCTGAACATGCCCAGAGATATAGAAGAGACTGTATGAGGACCAGAACAACAAAAAGAAACAAAATTACACCAACAGACACAAAACACAACAGCTGGCAGAATCAGCAAATCTTCACCTCATCCAGTTTGCATGAGTTTCTCTGGTGGCGTCTATGTATTCCTCATTCTGCATGTTCTTGTAGATCTGAAAGAACGTAACAAGTTTACCGAACTGATCTACAGTGCTTCTGAAGATTCTCATGAGAACTATTCATATATATATATAGTAAAACTAGCTCACCACCCAGGAGTACACGCTGTTCAGGGCTTCTTCTCGGTCTACCAGATCTCCCTGGTAGGGCCCGAAGTGCGCCCCGACTGGAATGGTCTCTCCTTTATTAAACACTCCCAGACCCGAGTCTGAAACACTCGACTTCAGGAACTCTAGACTGAGTGGAAGGGTTTGTTTTGCTCGGTCAGTGACTCCCACGGGAACATGCCTATCACGAACGAAGAGAGCTGGGCCGTGAACCTCGCACTCATCGATGAAGAAGGCTCTGCAGTCCTCACAGTCTGGAAGGACATGATGCAAAAGTAAGCCGGCATTTAAAAATCGCTCGGATTTTTGATACGGTTTGATTCTAAGCGTCCCGTGACAAGTGATCATATACCATTCTACCTTTACTGTCCTAATCAATCTGAACTCAAGCTATTCAAACCTATCTGCAGTGTTTCATTCCATTCAAGCAGGAACTACCCCTGATATCACCAACAGTCCCTCCGATGTGGCTCCTGCTCAGCTGGAGAGAAACCCGCACCCATGCTGGTCTGTCTGGCTTCTCAGTTATGATGGCAGCGTCATGCATGTCAGACTTTGCGACCAAGCACTAAAACCCTTACATGTTTAAATGGGCTACTAAGGCAATCCGAGCTGTCTTACAGAGATAGTCGTCATCTTCAGGGTCCTCCTCTTTTACAGGCTTCTCCTGAAATGCCTCACTGTCTTCGTCCATGACGATGACGCGTCTCACGGGGGGTTTCCCTCCATCTAAAAATGTAGAATGAGGAATTTAAACTCTAACACTTCAAGTAAACGTGTGAAGAAAAAAAAAAAAACAAGTACAGGTGTGACCGCTCCCTCAGACCTACAGAAGTTATCATCTTCTTCAGCTTCTTCTTTTACAATTTTCGCGAACTCTTCATCCGATTGGTCGGCAGGGATGACATTCCTCTCAGATCTTCCTCCATCTCCATCTGAAACTTAATTATATATATCGACAAGTGAACACACAAGCACACTTATCGACAAGGTCCAGTCTAGAAGTAAGCCCAGCAAGTCCCAGAGTCCAACCGCGGACCCAAATGCACCCTGCAGTCTTACAGAGGTAGCCGTCATCTTCGGGTTCCTCCTTCTTCACAGCTCTCTGTTGGTCCATGAGGGTGACACATTCGCCAGAGTTTAACGTCCGTCCAGCTGAAGTCTGAGCGTCTTCACAGAGCTAATGACCATAAACACAACAACACCTATTCACCAAAGAGTCCAGAACTACCATCAAAGTACGCACTTCACCTGCTAACTCCACCAGGAGTCACTGAAATCATCGGTTTCTCCGTCCGTCCGTCCGTCCGTCTGTGCGTGAACAATTTCCTGACAAAACTACCAGGTGAATTTCAGCCAGATATGGTCAATATGTTTCCCCCCTTGAGCCCTGGAAAGGATCGGTTCTTTTTTCCAAGGTCAAGGTCAAAACTTAAGGTCACAGCAAAGTCATACATTTTGATGGGCTGATTTTTTAACACCCACTAGGGGGAGACATTTCATTATAACTATGTAATGTGCGCCTGGCAGAGGTACCTTTGCACTCTCTGAGCGCCTCTCTAGGTTTTCTTTCATCCTTTATCTGTCCGTCTCAGGGTGGTGATGAAGGTTCTGGTTTTAACTGCGATATCACTTATGTGGCCTTTGATAACCTCTTGATCTCATCCATCTGGACATGTCAGCACTCATGAGTCTCATGATAAAGTCCGGTGGTTTGCTTCTTACTTGGAGCGTCTCCCGTCTCCGGGAACGTTATCGGCTCCATGCAGACTTTCAAATAGAGTCTGTCAAAGGTCACTGGTTCTCCTCTACACCATCGGGTGCATCCGAATATTTCTATTCAGGTCACTCAGGTGCGTACTAAGTGCCATATGAACCCCCGTCAAGACGGCACTAGAAGAGGCGTACTTCTGCGTTTACTGATTGCCCTTCCTTTTTAATTACTACATTATTAATACACGTTCAACAACACCTTCTCCCTGCTGTTTTCATTAACATGTCAAATATAATCATGTAAGTCTGTTAAATCTGTACGCACTGATCTGTCTCCTATAATATTAGTATACAACACTGCAGGGGATTGTTTACCTGTGAGGCAGCAGGAAACGGAATGTGAGCCATTTTTAGGAAACGGTTCCGTTTGACGTCTTCTGATTCCAGAATGCGAGGGCTGAGTGCTGATATCCACAATATTGAAAAACAGAGGTGCAAATAATGGATCATAAACAAAATGCCATCTTCTGTGTACTAACTTCACGTGAACCATACGGAACTCTGCAAAAGCCGTGGGCTGATGTAAAAAATCTGCAAAGCACAAAGATGCTTTAAAAATGCACAAAATAAAAAAAAAATTACATTTAAATAATGGTTAATTAATTTGTAATTATGGTTCCTTGCTAAAAATGTCTTTCACAAACGAACTGTGATCTTTTTAATGCGTTTTTTTTTTGGGGTATGATTTTTTTGGTTATCATTCATTCAATCATTCAAAGCTGCGAAAGTGTGTGTGTGTGTAAAATCCGTATTGTACGTCTGACATGAAGAAAACAGATCACGTCTCTAAGCTTAATTGTTCAATGTCTACGCGAAAGTGATACGATTGCTACGAGAAGAAAGAAATCCTCATACGTTATTCGTGTGATTCTTGGTGACCATACAATTTTTATATGGTAAAATGTGGTACGATACACGTGGGGATATGAGGGAGTCACGTGGGTTTAATGTAGAGCAATCACAGGACTTATTTCCCCTGAGGGCCACATCACCACATTTCGAGATCATAAGGGGCCAAATAATCACTGAACATCTTTTCAAAAAGAACAACCATGAAATCTTCCTGACAAAATTATTTAGGCACTTTTCTCTTCATTTACGTTCCATCCAGATAACCTCCAACAGCAACAATCTAGCTTACAATCTTTTCCGAGTCATGAATGATTAGCTATTTACTCAAATAGGATGTCGCCACCTAGAGGACGGATGATAAACTACATTTTAAGGACACAAAAAACGTAAGGAATATCTGATAATCGTATTGTTTGAAAGCTCTCACAGGCCACATGACTTGATGATGAGAATTAGGTCCAAGATGGACATTTTTTTTTATCTGTAGAAGAGATTTTAAGAAAAGAAGCTTGAATTAAAGATTAAGAACAAAAAATATAATAATAATAACAATAATAATTATAATACCAATAACAAAATTTATAACTATAATAATGATAATGACATTAATAATAATAATAATAATAATAATGACAATAATAATGGTAATAATAATAAAAACAACAAAATAATGATAATAATAAAAATAATAATAGTTATAATGTTAATAATCATAACATTAATAACTATGATAATAATGTTAATAATACAAATAATAATAATTATAATGTTAATAATAATAACATTAATAAGAATGGTAATAACACTATTAATAATTATTATTATTATTATATTAATAATAATAATAACATAATAATAATGATAACAATAACGACGATAATAATAATAACATTAATAATGGTAATAATAATAAAAACATCAAAAATAATGATAATGATAATACTACTAATAATAAGAATTATTATTATTATATAATTAATAATAACATTAATAATAATTATAATAATAATAATAATTATATTAATAATAATAATAATAATAATAATAATAATATAACGTTAATAATAATCATCATCATCATCAATTTTGGATCAATCGTCACCGCGGTGATGATTATTTCCCTCCAGCTACACATCCACTCATGTTTCTTCTTTACTTCATACAGACTCCTCAGGTTCCCAGCAGGACTTTATATTAGATTTGGGGAAACTGTTGATGGCTTTGTGTCAAACTGAAACACAACACTTTCACTTTCACTACCTGGGAGAAGCTTCTACTGAAATACCTGATGGTTTATTGCATTTATATCACTGAAGCTGATTAAAAAGCTTTAATAAGACTAAATTCATTGCAGTAATAAACTTCAGTTTTAATTCATTAGTGTTTTTAAACACATCTCCACATTTTCCACCAATAACTTTATAATTATAAAAAAGTAATTATTATTTTTAAACACAAAAATTAAAGTCTCAGTTAACTAAATAATAATTAATCTACTTAAGCTGTAGAATAAACCTAAACACATCTAATTATAATAAATATATCAGCAGCTTTCCTTTTACAGCTCAACCAACTGAAAACTCGGGGCTGATCCCAAACCCCTTCTCTCTCACTATTCAGTGCACTCGACATGGCGCTAGATGGCGTTGCTACGTAGTGCACTTGTACAGGAAGTGAGCCTCCCTTTAGGACTCGGCCAGCGACGGCTAGTCGAGTAGCTCAGCTAGCGCGATTCCGTCTCACTCACCTGGAGCTTTAGTGCAGAACTTAAATATCAACTAAATACGACATTTAACTCGATCACATCCCATAGTTTTCTGTGACGCGCTTTCGGAAATATTTTTATGCAGAAGCGAGCATCATTAGCAGTAAGAAAAGAATGCAGACGCTAAATAGACAGCGTTTCTTCTTTGTGTCGGTTGGCATGGCAACTTTGCTGCTCATTACCGCCACCTGGCGCCTGTGCTGGGATTGTTAAAAAAAAAATGTAATTTATAAAATAAATCACTGCATTAGGGCGAAATAATCCCCGAATTTTAACACACTTTCTCCTCCGTGCATGCAGGGGTTTCCTCCGGGTACTCTTGTTTTCTGCCACAGTCCAAAAACATGCACATCAGGCTAACTGGTGGTTCCACATTGTCCCCAGGTGTGAGTGGGAATGGGTGTGTGTTGGCCCTGTGGTGGTCTGACGAACTGTTCATGGTGTTCCCTGCCTTTGCCCAGAGTTGGTTGCCATAAGCTTCTGCCTCCCCAAGACCCTGGTGGCAGTGTGTATGTTATCAGGAACTGGACTTTTTTGCCCCCACCAAATGTGTCAAGGTCAAGGCCGCCAATCAAACTTGTTTTGGTTCTGTATCTGTTCACAATAACAATAATGCGCCTGCATGGCCCGTCGTGTTAAAGTGAAATAAAATTAAAGGCAAACTTTCTAAACTATTCTGTGAACATATGCATATTTTCATTATCAGGTGGTTTTTACTTACACGTTCGACGCTGCGCCCTGCTAAAATCCCTTTAATAGTTTGCAGTAACCAGTTTGAAAAGGCATCAAAGGGTCGGAACGTGAACCCTGACGTTTATGTGAAGCAAGACCGCAGCAGTAATACCATTCATTCACTCTCTAAATCGTTTAATCCTAATTAGTGTGGCGAGGAGGCTCACCCCCATCTCGGCCGCTAATCACTGCAGCACCGTACCGGATCTGAAGTGTACAGATATTAAACTAACTAATCAGATATAAACCAGCAAACAATAAAATAACACTCGGCACAAAAATAAATCCCACACCATTCCGTTCACACATTAAACAAGCGTGTGCTCGAATAAAGGAAGGAGAAATACACCGCACCATTCGCATATGCTAATGAGCTCTAGGTTGTCAAGAAAACATGTAACAATCACGAAACTTTTATCACAACTGTGAACGGTTTCCAGAGAAATAAAAACGATGTTATTAATATCATGGCGGCGGTGCAGAGGGTCATTAACACTCGCGTACAGGAGGAAACTAATGGTTTCAGAAAGACACCGTGGATCCGATTCCATTTTATTTCCCAGAGGCACCCCTCTGTACCTCATCTTAATTTAGTCGACCAGGAAGTGAATTTGAAACAGCACCCTTTCAGACACTGTGTAAACACCGTGATGTAAGCAGCCACGTGATGCTTAAAGAGCGAAGGAAGGGAAACCTTCGTGCTGCAGCACACGAAGACGCTCTACACGTTACACCAGGTGCGAATCTCATCACATGGATTTAAGGCTGACTTTATGACTGCGAAATACTGCGACGTGTTTTCGGTTGGTTTGTGCTGACAATACCGCCGTTACGCTTGAAATCATTCATTCATTCATTCATTCATTTTCTGAACCACTTATTACTAATTAGGGTCGCGGGGAGGCTGGTGCCCATCTCAGCCGACTCCGGGCGAGGGCGGGGTACACCCTGGACAGCTCG
>JBCNYG010000013.1:457163-467972 GCA_039654305.1 Porochilus rendahli | reverse complement strand
CACACACACACACACACACACACACACACACACACACACACACACAGACAAATACATACAAACAACCCAAGACCTAATAATGCTCTGTACATTAAAAATTACTAGCATCACATGCTAATACAAGCTGACGTAGCATGTCCAAAACACAGGCCAGTAAAAAACTGAACAAATTATTCTGTAGGTTTATTTCCACAACGTGTACTCACTAATATATTTCAGGAGAGGGGGGGTTTGGATAGTGACTATGTAATAAACTGAAAAACATAAGGCCTCTGACGGTGGAATGAGATTAGCTTCAGGTGTGAAAAACAATTCGCCGCATGTTTTGCTTTGTGAGCTCATACGCTGATTGACTACACATGCGCTAAAGTGGCTACGCCCCGATCAGCAAAAAGACACAAACCATACCAACATGATCTCATAGCCGTGCATTCGCTACGAATAGTGTAATTAGTGGAGGTCTGAATGAGGGGCGGGGTTATGTTTCCGTGAAGAAACTTGATTGGCTTGAATCTGTGCAAATGCGGTGTGAGATCGAGGGAAGGGGAAGGGGTAGCATAATGCTAACACACACAGCTGGTGAGAAAATGGAACGAGAAACATGACAGGCTAACAGGCACAAATGATTAAACATCTGGAATGTTTACAGATGCGTGTGGTGCCACGTTTGTTCCTCGTACTAAAATAAACACAACATTGACGTATGTAAGCATGAGCGGCGTGATCAGAGACACCATGACGCATGAAGGCACTAATCACAAGCAAACTGTGGCTGATTAGAGTGACACCTCTTGGGCTAGATGTTAAAATGAACACATTCTGAACATATGCGTGAGATTAAAATTTTTGGTAACGTCAAGGAAAGAAAATTGACCGTAGTCTAATAATGTGTTTAGAGTGGACGTTGAGGCTGCGGTGGTAAGTGCGAGGTTATATAATATAAAACTAAAGCTATAATTGCTACATTTTCACAATTTGATACATTCATTTGCTCTTTCGTTTTTATCTGTGATCTGAGCGGAGCAAAAAGTGAAAGCGAATGTTGGAGGCCACAGCATGTGATTGGTCTGTCGGAGGAAACCTGCAGCGTGTGATTTGTCTGTCGAAAGTAAATTTGCAGCATGTGAAAGGTCTGTTGGAGGAAGCATGCAGCATGTGATTCGTCTGTGAAAGAAAACCTGCAGCATGTGACTGGGCTCTTGGAGGCAACATGCAGCAAGTGATTGGTCTGCCGGAGGAAACTTACAGCGTGGGATTGGTCTGTCAAAGGCAAGCTGCAGAGTGTGATTGCTATGTTGAACGGAAACTTGCAGCAGGTGCTTGGTCTGTTGAAGGAAATCTGCAGCATGGGATTGGTCTGTCGGAGGAAAGCTGCAGTGTGTGATTGGTCTGTCGGAGGAAACTTGAAGCAGTTGCTTGTTCCGTCAAAGGAAACCTGTAGCATGTGATTGTTCTGTTGGACGAAACTTGCAGCATGGGATTGGTCTGTCGGAGGAAACCTGCAGCATGTGACTGGTCTGTCAGGGGAGACTTGCAGTGTGGGATTGGTCTGTTAGAGGAAACTTGCAGCATGTGATTGGTCTGTCAGAGGAAACCTGCAGCATGTGATTGGTCTGTTAAAGGAAAGCTGCAGCAAGTGCTTGGTCTGTTGAAGAAAACCTGCAGCATGTGCTTGGTCTGTCGGAGAAAACCTGCAGCATGGGATTGGTCTGTAGGAGGAAAGCTGCAGTGTGTGATTGGTCTGTTGAAGGAGACCTGCAGCATGTGACTGGTCTGTCAGAGAAAACTTGCAGCATGTGATTGGTCTGTCGGAGAAAACCAGTAGCGTATGACTGGTCTGTTGGACGAAACCTGCAGCATGTGATTGGTCTGTTGAAGGAAACCTGCAGCATGTGACTGGTCTGTCGGAGGAAAGCTGCAGTGTGTGATTGGTATGTCGGAGGAAACTTGCAGTGTGAAATTGGTCTGTCGGAGGAAACCTGTAGTATGTGCTTGGTCTGTCGGAGGAATCCTGCAGCAAGTAATTGTTCTGTCAAAGGAAACTTGCGGCATGTCATTGGTCTGTCAGAGGAAAGCTGCAGTGTGTAATTGGTCTGTTGGAGGAAACTTGCAGTGTGGAATTGGTCTGTCAAAGAAAAAAAAGCAGCAGCATTTGCTTTGTCTGTCGGAGGAAACATGCAGCATGGGATTAGTCTGTCATAGGACACTTGCAGTGTGGGATTGGTCTGTCAGAGGAAACTTGCAGCATGTCATTGGTCTGTCAGGGGAAACCTGCAGCATGTGATTGATCTGTCAAATAAAGACACAGCAAGTGATTGGTCTGTCGGAGGTAACCTACAGCATGTGATTGATCTGTTGGAGAAAACTTGCAGCATGTGCTTGGTCTGTCAAAGGAAACCTGCAGTATGTGATTGGTCTGTAGGAGGAAAGCTGCAGCATGTGATTGGTCTGTCAGAGGAAACTTGCAGCATGTGATCGGTCTATTGGAGAAAACCAGTAGCCTATGACTGGTCTGTTGGACATAACCTGCAGCATGTGGTTGGTCTGTCAGAGGAAAGCTGCAGTGTGTGATTAGTCTGTCAGGTTAAACCTGTAGCATGTGATTGTTCTGTTGGACGAAACCTGCAGCATGGGATTGGTCTCTCGGAGGAAACCTGCAGCATGTGACTGGTCTGTCGGCAGAAACTTGCAGCATGTGATTGGTCTGTCGGAGGAAACATGCAGCATGTGATTGCTCTGTCAGAGGAAAGCTGCAACATGTGATTGGTCTGTCAGAGGAAACTTGCAGTATGTGAGTGGTCTTTCGGAGAAAACCGGCAGCAAGTAATTGATCTGTCAAAGTAAACCTGCAGCAAGTGAATGGTTTGTCAGAGGAAACCTGCGGCATGTATTTGTTTTGTTGGAGGAAACCTATAGCATGTGATTTGTCTGTCGGAGGAAACCTGCAGCATGTGACTGGTCTGTCAGAGGAAACTTGCAGCATGTGATTGGTCTGTCGGAGAAAACCAGTAGTGTATGACTGGTCTGTTGTACAACACCTGCAGCATGTGATTGGTCTGTTGGGGAAAAGCTGCAACATGTGATCGGTCTGTTGGAGGAAACTTGCAGCATGGGATTGGTCTGTCGAAGGAAAACTGCAGAGTGTGATTGGTCTGTAGGAGGAAACTTGCAGTGTTGGATTGGTCTGTCGAAGGAAACCTGCAGTATGGAATTGGTCTGTCAGAGGCAAGCTGCAGCATGTGATTGGTCTGTCGAAGAAAACTTGCAGCATGTGATTGGTCTGTCGGAGGAAAGCTGCAGTGTGTGATTGGTCTGTTGGAGGAAACTTGCAGCGTGGGATTGGTCTGTCAAAGGAAAGCTGCAGCATTTGCTTGGTTCATCAGAGGAAACCTGCAACGTGCGATTGGTCCATTAAAGAAAATGTACAATGTGTAATTGTGCTGTCAAAGAAAACTTGCAGCATGGGATTGGTCTGTTGGAGAAAACCTGCAGTGTGCGATTGGTCTGTCGCAGGAAACGTGCAGCATATGATTGGTCTGTCAGAGGAAATCTGCAGTGTGTGATTGGTTTGTCAGAGGAAACTTGAAGTAGGTGCTTGTTCTGTCAGAGGAAGCAGCGTGGGATTGGTGTGTCACAAGAAAATTGCAGTATGTGATTGGTCTGTGGGAGTAAACCTGCAGCATGTGATTGGTCCCTCAGAGGAAACTTGCAGCGTGTGATTGGTCTGTCGGAGGAAACCTGCAGTGTGTGCGATTGGTCTGTCGAAGAAAACTTGCAGCACGTGCTTGGTCTGTTGAAGGAAACCTGGTCTTTCAGAGGAAACTTACAGCATGGAATTGGTCTGTCAGAGGAAATCTGAAGAGTGAGATTGGTCTGCTGGAGGAAACCTGCAGCGTGTGTTTGGTCTGTTGGCGGAATCCTGTAGTGTGTGATTGGTCTGTCTGAGAAAACTTGCATCGTGGGATTGGTCTGTTGAAGGAAACTTGCAGTGTTTGTTTGGTCTGTCAGAGGAAACCTGCTAAATACGATTGATCTGTTGGAGGAAACCTGCAGCATGGCAGCGCGGGATTGGTAAATCTGTCGTGAGTTTCTGTAATTGATTCTGAGTTGTGCGCTGCTTCAGGAAATGAATGATCAGCTGATCTGAGTCTACCTGTGTTTCTTCAGACTGTTAGTGTTCAAAGGGTTTTGTTACTGAAAACAGATTTTCTTGGCATTCATTAAAATCATCCATTCATTCATTTTCCAAAGCATAGGATATGCTTTATCCTACTAGGGTCACTGGATGGGTGGAGCCTATCACACCCGAAGGCTGAAGGCAGGGTGCACCCTGAACAGCACTACAGGGCCAACACACACAGCTATTCACACTCACACCTAGGGTAAATTTAGAACAACCAGTTATCCTAATATGCATGTGGGAGGAAACCAGAGTACCTGAAAAAAACCTATACACAGACAGGCCCTTGCCAAGCCTGTGATTTGAACCCAGGACCTTCTAGTAGTGAGTTGGATGAACCACTGCACAACAGTGTCTGCATTAATTAAATCATAAAATTATTTTGAATTGTTTTTATTTGATCTGCTGTCCAAAGTCTAACGTAGCTGATGTTAGCTCTGGGATTAACTAAAATGCCAACGGCTAAAATTACAAATATTTTAAGAATTGCACTGTAGAATATTTAAAACATATTACAATTTTTATTCCTAATTTTTCACATTTTTTTTTACATCATTCCTTCTTTCACACCACCCTCTGAATTATATTCAGTGATCAAATTTTTTTTAGCTGGTTATTATGCTACATGAGTCTTATTAATATTTTAATTTCTAAACATTCTGCAATGAAATAAATAGAAATAATTAAAGAAAATCAAGGTATAACTGTAAAAATGTATTATATGAAGAGGGCGGGATGGTGGCACACTGGTTAACTCGTCGGCCTCACAGCAAAAAAAAGTCCTGGGTTTAGTTCCCGGGCTCAGTGATCAGTCATGTGATTGCGTGGGTTTCCGGGGACTCTGATCTCCTCCCACAGTCCAAAGACATGCACGTTAAACTAATTGGCTGTTCCAAATTGCCACTAGGTGTGAGTGTGAATGGTTAAGGGTGTGTTCGCCCTGGGATGGACTTGTGATCTGTTCTTGGTGTACCCGGCCTTCACTGGCTCCAGGCTTCCTGCAGTCTTAACAGGATTAAGCGATTCGGAAAATTAATAAATAATTTTCTTTAGCTTTTCATAATTTCATCCTATTTTAATGCATGCCAAAAACAGTTTTGAAATTTTCATTTAAGAAATGAAAAACAGAGAAACGCTGCACACTCAGACCCAACCGCGTTAATCCTTAACCTTAATGAAGCAGATCTGACATGTGATTGGTTGCTGTTTTTCTTAACATCCTCTCCTACACGTCATCAGTTCTTCATCATGTGTCAGTTAATCGGAGAAGAATCCCTGGACTTTTTCTACAGACGTCTCCAGAAAAGGTCTTGATAATTATTAACTAGCTAGCGTGTGATAAACAATACACTAATCACTGCATTTTGAGAGACATGAAAATGATGAAATACAATTCCAACAAGGACCAGTGAGATTAACGGTCCGTCTTTGGAGTGTGTGAAAGCAACAGAGTGCAAAGATATGCAGCAGATAAATTAAAATTATAATTTTTTTAAACGATTCCATTCAGTAGTTAAAATTAAAAACACAAAATAAAAACAGGTTAATAGTTCAAGAAAGCGCAGTAAAACTTTGGAGTACAGACTGAACCATCTAGCCCAAGAGTTTATGTCACCATAGACCCACAACTTTTTCATTCCAGTGGTTCGTCCAGATCATCGTCCACTGCAAGCGCCTCGAAGCTGGGTTTCACGTTCTTGGTTTTGGCTCTGCTGTGAGACAGTGATGTTTTTTTAGGGTCTGAAACATCATCTGAGTTGCGGCTCTTGTTTTCGGTCCTGCTTTGGCGTTTCTGGTCTCCCGTAGGGCAAAGGTCGTCATCAACAGCTACGTTATCGTCAACACCCATGTCATAGCGCTGATACGTGCTGGCATGTGCTTCCTCCTCCAGAGCTGTGATTTCCAGCGTGCTATTCCACATACCGTAGCCAAAATAAATCAATACACCTGAAGAAGAAGAGCAAGCACAGTCAAGACAACTTCCCTGTCTATCGAGTGTGTGCAGGTGTGTATAGTTGTTTGTTGGAGTATCTAGCTGTATGCTGGAGAATATAACTGTTTGTGGGTGTTTCCAGCTGTGTGCAGTTGTGTATAGTTGTTTGAAGGTTTTTCCAGCTGTTTGCATGTGTATATAATTGTTTAAAAGTGTTTTTATCTATGTGCAGGTGGGTATAGTGGTTTGAAGGTGTTTTTGGCAGTGTGCAGGTAGATCAGTAGTATAAAGTTTAGTATATCAGTATGTTGGTATACAGCTGTGTGCCCAGCTGTGCATCCAGGTTGTTCCCAGGTGAGTGAAACACTGGGTAAAAAATGGTGTAAAACCAGGAACGAGATAACCGAACTGATTCATGAACATACCATGAAGATGTTTCTTACCTATGAAGCACCAGACGGCAAAGCGGATCCAAGTGATGCCAGACAGTTTAAGCATGAGGTAAATGTTGACCAACATGGCTGAGACAGGGACAAACGGCACGCAGGGTGCCATGTAGGGAAGACGCTTTGGGTTCTCTGGCTGCTGTATGATGATAAAGATCAGAAGGGCGATGGAGATCACAAGCAGGATGAGCAGCGTCACGGCCCACCAATGTCCCTCCGCGATGAATCCAGCGCCGAAAGTGATCAGGGAGCAGAAGGCATAAACGAGCACAAAGAGCAGAAGAACGCAGCGAGTCACCGTTCGGCCGGTGGACTCTGTGGGACGGTCCATCTTTCCGGGAAGACCCAACCTGATCCGCAGCGTGTAGTAACGAGGTCCCATTAGCCTCTTTAACTTCTGCACGTAGGCATTTTCTGTCTCGTCGGACTCAATCCCGGTAGATTTGTCCACAGTGCCATAGTTTGGATGACTAGCCGCGTAGGTGGACTTCGTTTTGTCCGATTTGCCAATTAGCATCTCATTGTCGCCTAGCGAAGGGAGATTCTTAGCGCCACAAGTGTTTGTTGAGATACACCCACCACCATCATCAACATTGTACTCATCACCTTCTTCATATTCATCCTTCTCCTCACACTCCCTCTTTCTAGCCACTTCCTGTTCAGACAGGAAGTTGACAAAGCCATGAATGTCGCTTTCTGGTTGGTAGCGCAGCAGCAGCACACACACAGAGACGAGTGTGTACGCCAGGAGTGTTCCGATGGACATCATCTCGATCAAGTCACGCAGACTCACCAACAGAGCGAGAAGCGCAGCGAGAAAACCTGACACAACACATGCCACTGCCGGTGTCTCCGTGTACGAACTTACATTAGCCAGGAACCTGTGACACACAGCACGCACATGAAAACAATGCTGCTGCTAACACTTTAGATCGCAGTACTTACATGATAATGCGGTTTATAAACATCCCCATGTTCTTTCACTAATCCTAATATCATGAACTTAGCAAGCTAATTAACAGCTAGCAAACAAGTTTGCAATTTCACAGTCAGCTCCTGCATCACACTTTACATCCTAGTTATGTCTCTGATTTATTGAAAACAGGAAGTCCTGTCATAATATAATGTTACGTTGACAGCTTGTTTACTGTTTAATGTTTACTGTAACATTAGCTAGATAATTAGCTTGCCATGAACATTCATTCATTAATTTCTGAACCACTTAATCCTAATTAGGGTCGCGGGAGGTTGGAGCCCATCTCAGCCGACTCTGGGCGAGGGCAGACTACACCCTGGACAGCTCGCCAGGCCATCGCAGGCCATGAACATTCTATGTTGAATTTTTTTTAGTTACTATCTTTATATACAGTATTATACATGTGAAAGCATATAATTGTGTATCATTTTGGTTGATTTGCTAAAAAATTTTCAGCTGGGTGTTAAACCTCAGAATCTATTTGTTTAAGAATGAAATTAAGTATGAATTTGCATAATTAAAATAAATAAAAAATAAAGTTGTTTAACCTGAACAGCAGGCCGTCCCCAGCCATCGCGTAAATGACTCGCGGCATAGGGAAGAGCGAGCCGAGCAGACTGACGGTGAGTCCAGCGATGGAGCCGAGAGCCACAATGTACTTTGCTGAATAAAAGCCGTGCTGAGAGAACATCTCCATTAGGGGGGCGTCGGCATCGATCAGGGTGTAGGGCACCATCAGGGTGAGGATCACACTCACCTACAGGACACAGAAAACACCTGATCAAATCTAAAATTAGCTGCTGCTATGCTAAAATAGTCTCAGGTACTAATTAATGTGTAAACTAGAAATGTGTACAGTGTGTTGTTGTGGATACAGGTGTGTGTGCGTGTGTGTGTATGAGAAAGAGAGAGAGAGAGTGAAAGAGAGAGAGTGCACTTACGGAGACGTAGGCTGTGAGACAGGTGATGAGTGATGCTGTGATGGCGTAGGGGATGGAGGTATTCGGACTCTTCGCCTCCTCTCCTGTCGTAGCGATGATGTCGAAGCCAATGAAGGCATAGAAACATGTGGCCGCACCCTGCATCACCTGCCCACACATCACATCATCTTTATAAGTACCCATTAATTATCTAACATCATTTTTATTCACATCCTTCACGCTGCTACAACCAAACATGAACAAGCACTTGGGGGCGGAGCTCTTGACAACTGTTTCTGGATGTACAGGAAGGTGAAGTGCCATCTATAATTTATATTTCTTAATTTAGGTGGGCTACAGATGTGTTGCAGGTGTTTTACTTCTATGTCACAGGTGTGCCACTGGTGTGTTACAGGCGTGCCACTGGTGTGTTACAGGCGTGCCACTGGTGTGTTACTGGTGTGCCACTGCTATGTTACAGGTGTGCCACTGGTGTGTTACTGGTGTGCCAGTGGTGTGTTACAGGTGTGCCACTGGTGTGTTACTGGTGTGCCACTGGTGTGTTACAGGTGTGATACTGCTATGTTACAGGTGTGCAACTGGTGTGTTACAATGTGTGCAACTGGTATATTACTGGTTTGCTACTGCTGTGTTTCAGGTGTGGTACTGCTATGTTAGAGGTATACTACCAGTATGTTAGAGAAGTGCTAGTTATATGTTAGCAGGTTGATACAGTTATGTTGCAACATGTGTTGAAGCTCTATGGGTAAGTTAACTGGCTGCTGTGTCTTTACCCCTGACCAGCCAAATGGCAGAAATCGCCCTTCATTCCAGTTGGAGCTGTCGACGAAGAAGAAGCCGGCGATCATCATGAAGACCCAGACCAGCAGGTTGATGATATTCAGGACGTTGTTGAAACCAACAGAGTTCTTCACTCCCAAAGACACAATGGCTGTGACGAGGACAGCAATGACGAGGGCCAGGATATCAGGGTACGCCTCCTCACCTTTACCTGAAGATAACGTGGACAGGAGGTACTGATGAAGCTCCTGCACTCAAATGAACTTTAGGGTCATGTTTAACTCCAGATGTGAGTGCTATTCTGAAGCTATTCAGAACCAGAATTATTTAATTAACGATATTAACGCTTTAAAATCCACGATATAATTTTTATCACGTGGTTGAAGAATCGCCTCTAAATCAGAGACGGTTAGTGCGGTCAGATTATCGTTCAAACCATGGACACGTTTTCTTTACAGGAGAGAGTATCAGGGGAAACAGGTGTGGTCTATCCACAGGAAGCAGATGTGTTCTTACGCACATACAGCGCTGGAAAATTTACTATAAATACACTTCGGAAAAAACCCACATCTATCTGGTATGATTATGGTTCAGAATGGAAATATGTGCAGCGGCTTTATAATAAGCAGAGCCACTAATGTCATTACGTCATGAGTGAGTAAGTACGTGATGATCTTGAACGCAGCCAATGAGCGCTTTGCATTTACGAGCATTGTTCGCCAGCCAATCACAATGCAGCTTTTATTTCCAGAGCGTATTTCTTCTACACTCAGTGCTTCGTTGCTGCGATTGAAGGTATGTTTTCGTGCATTTTCTTTGCTTTACTTACATATAGATGAACGTTAGTACTTCTAGAAAACAGACTCGCTCAGGAAAGAAAAGGCCCATTGATCTTAAGAATATTCTATGATCCTAAAAAATACCAAAATTTCTTAGCTTTTCAAAGAAATGCTAACTACTCACATGCGCCTATTTTATACACACACACACACACACACTCTCACACTCACACACACTCACACACACACACCGAGGCCATTGAGCGTGCCCACATGGCTGATCATGAAGGAGCTGATGCTGTGGTTAGCTAGCGAGTCAAACATGCTGCTGAGGGCACTCGCTCCGGCTGCCGTGCCGATCAGATACTCTAGGATCAGGTTCCAGCCGATGAAGAAGGCCACACACTCGCCCACCGTTACATAGCTGTAGGTGTAGGCAGAACCCGTTGTCTTGGGAACGCGCACACCAAACTCGGCGTAACACACCCCTGCAGGAGAACAAGCAGAATTTATGTACACACTGAAGACTCCTTCCATATAAATGTTTTTTAATGATTTTGTCCTTAATTTAAAATGTTTTGAAATGTTGTTAAATTGAGTGAAATTAGGATTTGTGTGTATGCCTGTGTGTGTATTCGTGTGTGTGTGTGTGCGTGTGTGTGTGTGTATTACTCACTCACCGCCTAACTCACATGCTGAGCCACTAAATTCTACTAGCCTATCTTAGTCAACACTGGGTTACACAAGGTACATCCAAAACAGCTCACCAGACCA
>JBCNYG010000013.1:257259-278048 GCA_039654305.1 Porochilus rendahli | reverse complement strand
TATATATACACACACATATATATATAAAAAAGGGTGTTTTATTATATTCTCATTCACTGGATTGATAGAAATTAAAAATTTTATTTATATTTTAAAAGCCATACAAGGTTATGTTTACAAACGGCGTATAATGGAAATAAACCCAAACCAGCCAGCAAACTCACACCAACACGTTCCTTGGTCAGAAATTGAACTACTGAAATACTACAACAACAACATTTATTTTTATCTTAGTTTTTGTATTTTACTTATATTTACTTGTATTTTGAATTTTTGATTTCAAGTAGTGAATTTATTTCTGTTTCCTGTTGGCTCGGCAAACTCTCCATTTTGTTTGTCCCTATCCGTGGTATATGAGCTGATATCCTATCAGTAAAGGAACCAATCGGAGCACACAATTGGTCATATCCAGTGGGTGTGGATATAAAAACACCATAAAAAAAATAAAATAATATATATATATATATATATATATATATAAGTGCATTAAAAATCTAATTAAACAGCATTCAAGCACCTTAAATCATCCCTCAAACTGGAAGTTTTTAAACCTTTTACAGGTTCTTAAAGGGGAAAAAAACATTACATAAATTAAGCAGATGTGTTTCGTTTATATATATATATATAAAATGTGTGTGCCATCACATTCCAGCAAACATTATTTTCAGCAAAAATAACCTAAAACATTCAATAACTGAATTTAATAATTGAAAAATTTATTATTGATATCTGATCGGATAATAAAATCCTTTATAATAATGGTGTGTAGTTTTCCCTCACTGTGAAAAACACTGACTACAAGCTGTAACAATCACAGCCCGCCTGGATCCACAAAACTGACTTTTTTACCCCAACCCCAAAGTGCCCTTACACATGAACGCCACGAAAATATCTTCATAAGATAAAACTTTAACGCGTCTAATCATCTTATCTCAGAGATTACTCATGGTTTGTTAGCCGTTCGTACTTCACCTGCGTACGGGGTGCGAAGTCAAAGTGGCATTAGTTTTATTAATAAATGATTTTGCTCCTCTGCCGTTGCTACGACGCGCGTCACCACTCGCTCCTGCAGCGTGGGGGATGAGCCCATCATGCTACTTCAGCGCTAATCTCTTAAAACACTTGTTTAGAAATTAATACTAAACCCTAACAGACTACAAACACTGATAAAAAAAAAATAGATTCATCTAATACAAAATAATAATAATAATAATGACAACCACAACAACAACAACAACAACAACAATCTGATAAGTAAAAAAATTATAAAAAGTGACCATGGTTGGCGTTCATATATCGTAACCTAATCGTAAAAGATGGCGCGGAAATACCAACCAAATACTGATACAAAACATTCGGTAACCTCCTCCAAAGTAGAGATAAGAGAATCATCTCTTGACACTTATTGACAAATATTTGATCCGGTCAGAGAAACGAGAGACTGAAGACGTACGCGATCTTAAGGCCGCTGACTGCGACGTGGAGGCTGTTTATGGCTACCCCGAGATGAAAGCTATCCCTCGACTGCGCAGCAGTTCGGCGGTGTGGATAAACACACGTGTTGATGAGAAGGAGAGGTGACGTCGAGACGGGTAGAATAAAGCAACGCTCTACGGTAACCCCTCTTTACAGCCGTAGCGAGCAGAAAAGAGGTGGATGGGTGAGGCGGGTTCTCCTTATCCGGTCAGATAAAATGGGAATTTCTCCTTTCAACTCGTTCTCTGCAATTATCGAGCAGGTGTTCCTATTAAAGTGGCCGTTGAGAGTATTGCACCCCTTCCCCCTTTTACGGTATCAGATTTATACTCTCTGTCCATCAAGACGCTTTTTATGTTTTCTCATCACTCGATCCCATCGGGGCCGCGGGGAGGCTGGAGCCTATCTCAGCCGACTCTGGGAGGGCGGGGTACACCCTGAACAGCTCAGAAGACCATTGCAGGTCCACCACACACACTTACACACACACACACACACACACACAGGATTAATTTGGAACAACTTATTAGCCTAATGTGCATGTCTTTAGACTATGGGAGGAAACCGGAGTACCTGGAGGTAACCCACATAAGCACAGGGAGAACATGCAAACCCCACATAGATACACCCTCGCTGAGCCCGGGACTCGAACCCAGGACCTTCTTGCTGAGAGGCGGCCATGCTAACCACCGTGCCGTTTCCCTGATAATGAATAAAGGACACGTAACACGAACTGATTGACACGCTGTGAGAGAAAAAAACGGAATAAAATAGAGTGTCATCACGTTTCCCCTTAAAATCGGAAGAATAAACAGTCCAGCCGGCAGGCCGAAGGAAATAACCAGGATCATCTTAACGTTGTTCGCTTTCGACTCCGAGGACAAAAAGACGGAAAAGAGGGAGGGAAAAACAGACAGAGCACACGCAAGACAAATAAAATGATAAAAAATAAAATTAAAAAAACCGACGCTCCGAGCGCTGGAACTGTTTACACGTCTATATACCGGTTTATAAACTATTACATTAATTAACTGTCCCTTCCTGTCAGGACTGTAAAAGCAGGAAGGAAATAAAAAGGCAGCTGCATTTTAAACCGTAAGGCTGGACTTCCTTCGTCCTCATCAGTTTTTTATTACTCGTGTCGTCTGGATGCAGATGTCCCCGATACTTGCGCGTCAGTCAGGAGGCAGCAGGTCGTGCAGACGGAAGTGGTCGCGTACGTGTGGTCGCACGTCCTCGTTCTACACACCGGAAAAAGAATGAGGGACAGAAAAAAAAAGTGACAAACGTTATTAAACATCAGACAGCCAGGAGACCTGAAATCAGATCAGACCGTAACGTATTGTTAAATATTCAATCCCGGTCTTAGAGGGAGTTAGAGGTAGTGCGTAACATTTTAAATGGACATCAATAATTCAGTTTATATTCATGAATAATAATAACAACAACAATAAATAATTAAAAAAATTATAATAATAATCAAAATAAAAAAAAGAACAAATTAATTAAAATAATAAGAGAGTTGGGGGCTTGCCGGCGTCCACCACATTCGGTATATTATGTCATCATTCACACTATTAACGGTTTTCAGTAAAATCATTTGCAAAATTAGCGCACAACCATCCCACGGCTTTCGCACAATATATATGTAATCAAGCCGCTGAATATTCGTTTGCGTCTGTAGTCGCAAAGCATCTTGATGAGAATTCCAAAATTTGCAAAAAAAATAAAAAATCTCATCAGTCGCTTTTCTATCGCACCTCTAGTGTGATCAGCCCCTTCGCTGTGTTCCTACATGTGGGTTTATATTTCATCAGGACAGAAAGCATCACGTTACCCCTCGAATGTACATAAGTCTGACTCTAAACAATTCTATATCTCAGCAAAGACCAGCTCTCGAGTATTAAATCACGTCTCTTTATCCCTCACGCGAAGCCCCTGCTGTGAGTGACATACCAACTCCACCAACTTCTCCAGAAAAGGCACCAGCTTCAGAAGTTCGCTGTCGTTCTTATCCATGAACCAGCTCTCGATCGGGATCCCGTTAGAAAGCTGTGATAAAAACAACAACAACAAAAAAAAAACACTGATGATTTAACTCAGCGTTCATCTTCGGCATAAACACATTAACACACACAGAGTGATTCTGATCGCGGTTCAGGGAGCATGAGGAATCATTTTCACATATGTATCGGCGCCCCAGAGTCCTGACCTTAACCCTATGAGAGTTTTTGGGATGTGATGGAGAAGACTTTATGGAGAGGCTCGATGCAGTTATCTTTTGCTTACAGCACGTAATCATGCCTTTGTTTCAACAATCTTAAGCAACATAACATTTATTTCCATCCAGTTCATTTCATTTCCCACAGGTGGTGGGTCAATGGGAGGGTGGACCCATGTCTCCTCTTCGGGCTGGGTCCAGGTGCTCGCCTTTGAGCCACTCCCCCAAGCCTAGCTCCAGGGGAGGACCCCAGTAACCTGCATCCACGCAAGCGAAACTTGTTCTTTGAAATAATTGTGCTCAAAGAGGTCTTTAACTGCGCTTAGTCTGGACCTTCACCTAGGACCTGTTTGCTTTGGGTCACCCTACCAGGGGCATAATGCCCCCGACAACATCATTAGGACACGCAAACCCCTCCACCACGATAAGGTGGCAATTCAAGGAGGGGTATTATAATAAATAAAATATTTAAATATACAAAAAAAAATTTAATACACAAACATTTTAATATTTAAATAAGCAGACAAACAATTAAATCTTACTCATTTATTTATAAAAACGACAAAATCTACGAGACTTATTTCTGCAGATTGATACCTGTGCATAAATAAATAAATAAACAAGCAAAACAACAATTTTAAAACACAGGACTGTAATTTATTCAGTAATATTTTAAAGTTAGCTTCTGTTTACTTTGAGCTAAAATTTTTATACGTACTTCAATCATTAGAATGCAGTGACATCACTTTTTTAAGGGGGTGGAGCTTATTAAAAAAAACCATCAGGCAGAAACAATGTTTTCTTTCACCCTGAACATTTGGTCACCTGATACGCGAATGCTTGTGGCGAGTTGTCGATAATGATGGTCTTCGAGAGATCTCTCCCGAGAATATTCAGATCCTTAATGTAGTTTCCCTGGACACACACGCAATGCTCTCGAAACAACCTATGCCTGAAATCACACACACACACACACACACACACAGATAAAGAGTGGAATGAAACTGTATTCTTTTCCGGAGCAGTGCTGGGATACGACTGAATAATGCAGACAAACCAAAGAGTTGACACCTGACTATCACATGACTCCTCACCTGCCTGTCTGCCCCCAAACCCTCCTTTCCTTTTTAATCATTTCTTTAGTTAGTGCTTATATGGACAGAGATTATATCTAACACAGAGCTGAAGCACTCGTCTAGACGAAGATTCTCTTTGTTTTAAACTAAAAGCTGTTAGTAGATACTGCTTTAATTACCCCACTCACTCACCCACCCCAGCTGGAGGTTATTTTACACTCTCTGCATTCCCTTTGTTAGCTGACCCGGAGCCTGACATCTAAACACAGAAATGTTCTAGAAGCTAAAACACAACAGTGATTTTGTGAAGCGTTTCGGCTTTGCGGCAAAACATCAATAAAAAGACCAGGACCGTGTCATAATATCCGTCAAAAATGGATCATATACATCCCCAATATTAAAAAATTCACTAAACTGAGACCAAAAAGATCAAAAGCACCCGTTACACAGTCTCAAACAAGAACTGGGAACGCGTCCACCAAATACGGTAATCCGACGTCATTTCCCTCCAAACTTACTGAACTAACAAGTCGTATCCAATTCCCACCCGCCAGGTGTCAGCTCCCTAACACATACCACCGCCACCAATCAGGGAGGGGCGTAAGCAGGCACATGGCCCCTCCGTGACATGCGCCGTTGCCACCCGCTTCTTTACGGACTGCTGCTCGTGCGCATTTGGAGTCGGCCCTATCGTACGAATGAGCTCACAGACGGCCACGGATTGGCTGGTGATCGCTGCGAGTGAGAGGGAAGTGAACGTATGCCATCCCTCCCTCCTGTTAGAGCTCGGCCAATCAGCTACCCAATGGGCTCCCGTTCACGGACGGCTGTGGTGTCAACCCGGATTCGAACTCGCGACCTCCAGGGGGGCAAATTTTTTATTGTTTTGACGAAATGACACGAAGTTCACGAGGAAAAAGAAGAAGAACTAAAATAATTAAATAAATACGGATTTCCACCTACCGAACTAACTGCTTCTTCGGATCGAGGATATTCAGCAGCTTATCTGCATAAACTTTCTTGGAGGCAGTGAACAGAATGATCTGAGGAAGGAAAAAAAAGATGCAATTTCATTCCATTTTAGCGCCTGAGGACATTCACAGTATCTCAGCTCTAAGGATTATTTATTTATTTAAATGAGGAGAACACAAATACCTCGTAGATCTGAGACATCCGCTGGAGAAACTCCCTAAAGAACGGCCTTAACCGTACGTACACCTGCGGACAAAGGAGAAGAGTGATTCGCTTCGGCACTCACATACACACCCATCCGGCAAAAACACGAGTGCCAACAAGATCGACACCACCATCCCCGTTCAAGCTGTGCTAAGCTATTCATGACGATGTATACAGGAGATCTTTCATGTCATCAATCGCTGGCACGGCGACGTAGCGGTTAGCACGTCTGCCTCACAGCAAGTTTGCCTTCTGTAAGTTCAGACACTCAGTGCACAACTTTAGTCCCTTCACCTCGTCTGCTGGAGCGGCGCACTGGCACCCTCTTGTGGTACTTTCAGCTCAAAGCCTTTATAAAATCTCCTGAAACTCTCACTCACTCACCCACTCCTCATACGGCGGACCGCTTAAATCCTACCGGGGGCGCGAGCTGCCGGTGACTCAGCCGACAGTGGGCGAAGGCGGGGTACACCCTGAACAGCTCAGCAGACCATTAATGGGCAACATACACATCCATTCACACAAACCGAAGCACCCAGAGAAAACCCACACAAGCATGAGGAGAACATGCAAACTCCACACGGAAACGGCCGAGGTGGTCAGGTGGATGTGCTAACCAGTATGCCACCATGCTGCCGCATTGACTTAACTGATAATAATAATAATAATAATAATAATTAATTAAACATTATTAATTAAAATAAATCATACTAAGCGTTTTTTTGGTTGGAATCGGTAACCCGTCACTCACAGCAATGGCCCAAGGCTAAGAAATAAACTGTAGAATGCTGTAGAACACTTTTACTCAACTCCAATATTGTGCTATTTGATCCCTTGTTATTGTATCTCTAATTATAATCTGGTTATTTTAATTCGAACAGACATTAGCTGAGCTCAGAGATATGACACGTTTCATTACCTGGTAGATTACGTCTTGGAAAAGAACGGGAAAGGTCAGCGCTGCATCTTCCAGCTCGTTCAGACTGCAATGAACCAAAGTCTCATCCTTTAAACAAACAACGAAACAATTACAACCGTAATCAGGAGCGAAACAGACCCCTTCCTACGAACGGATAAAGAGGGCGGGGCGCAATTAATTAAAATACCGCTGCAGTGTAAAACTCTAGCCATGTGATGTGCTATAGTTATTTTCCCACCCCGCTGTCACGAACACTCACCAGGTCTATGACGAGGGAGAACTCGGGCGTGCTGCGCGTCTTTAAGGGCAGGGCGGGTTTACGGGTCAGCTGCTCCTCGGTTAGCGGAGGCACGTGCTTGATGAAGAAATACCTAAAAACATTGAACACTTTAAACACAATCCACCGTAAAACCCTGCAGGGCGTGGTGCGTACCGAGTGGCATCGCCGTCTTAGTGCAGCGGTACTCACGGGTTGAACATCTCCCAGTCCTCCTCGCACGAGGGGTCCGGGACGCACGCAGCAACCTCCACGTAGCCGCTGACTGAAGGGTAACCAACAGCTGAAAACAAAGAGGGAGAGCGAATGAGTCTGCACCAAAATCTCGCACCCACCCAGCTGTCCATCGCCCGAGACACACAGACAGGTAAAGAGATAAATAGACGAATAGATGAGGTGATAGACAGATAAAGAGATAGATGGACAGAGAGATAAAGATAGAAAACTGGACAGAAAAAGAGAGATACAGAGAAAGACAGATAGAGATAGACAGACTGGCGGAGAGACAAAGAGACAGTCAGAGAAATAGAGATAGACAGACAGAGAGAGAGACAGAGAGATAAACAGACAGAGAGATAAAAAGATAGACAGACAGAGCAATAAAAAGACAGAGATAGATAGACAGACAGACAGGGAGATAGAGATAGATAGAGATAGAGAGACAGGCAGAGATATAAAGAGCTAGATGGATGGCCAGATAAACAAATAGACATAAAGTTATAGACAGACTGATGGAGAGATAATGAGAGACAGAGATAAATAGACAGAGATGAACAGATGGACAGAGATAAAGATAGAAAGATGTAGAGATAAAGAGATAGAAGGACAAAGATAGACAGTTAGAGACAGAAAGATAGCGTGATAGACAGACAGACAGACAAATAGATAGATTGATGGCCAGATAAAGATGAACATATAGACGGACAGAGATAAAGAGATAAGATGGATAGATAAAGTGATAGACAGATGAAGAGATAGACAGACAGACAGCTGGCCAGATAGATGGATGGACAGACAAAGATAGACAGATAAGGAGATAGACAGACAGACCGAGATAAAGAATCTCTATAGAAAGACAGACAGATAAAGAGAGACAGACAGATAAAGAGAGACAGACAGATAAAGAGAGACAGACGGATCCACCCCCCCAGTCCTTGAGAATGTTTGATGTTCTGTACCGGTGCGAAGAGGAAGCTCAACATGAGTAACCACACCCTCTATCTCTTCCTCCTCCCCCCCTCTCTCAGTGTAGCCGCGGTACAGGGGCATGACGCCGGCGTAAGGCGAGGCACACAGCCCTGATGATGACGTGGCAGTCCCCAGCGGCATATCCTCCACCTGCTCCATGTCCAGCTGCTTGATGATCTCCTCCGCCTCCATGGCCTGACCTGGCAGGTCCAAACCTATCAGACGGACAGAACTTCTCAGAACATCTCAAAGGGAACAAAACATTAACGCCTCCAACAGTCCGCAGTACTGACATCATCATACACACAGTTAAGCAGTTACAGTCACGACAAGTTTCGGACAAGTTTCGTTAAGCGCCTCACCGGTTCTGTTTGTCGGGGAGAAGCAGTTGAAGACTGGAGAGAAGACGGTTCCCATTACAGTGGTTCTAGGAGGACTGTCCAAAGCCTCTCCAGGATCCAGCTTCACACTGCACTTCGTCTGTTTACTAGCATCAGCCTGGTTGCCTGAGCGGCTCCTGCGTCCAATGGCTTCTCTGCAGGTGTCGGCACTTTGAGGGGACGAGGTGATGAGGTCAGAGGTCATGCTGCTCCTCTTGGCCCTTCCCTGTTTCTTCACCAGAAATCAAAAACGAGAAAGTGATTTGATTCGCCGAACAGCTGTGTTAATATCATGTGTTTTAAACCAAGCGTGTGTGACAGCACTGCGGAAAGAAAACGTGGTGACTCTTACCTTCAGTGCATCATGACAAATGATGGTCTTCAGATGACCCTTTCCTCCAAGCGAGCACCGCGGGCGCCTGCGTTTAGGTTTTTGGGTTTGTTGGTGGACGCGAGATGGGTTTGGCGGCCGAGATGCATCACGCACTCTCAGCTTCATGTTGCTTTAGAGTCACATGGAAGACTGAAAAGAGGAAGAAGAAGAGGTGAGATTTGCACGATTCCGTCCTGAATCCTCCTAGGGGTGTACATGAGGACAGAACATTTCAAACTCTGAAACCAAGTTGCTTGGGATGAGAACAAGACAGGAATGTTTATCGTGTGCAGATGTTGGTGTCAGATGGAACTGAAGAATAAAGAGAAACAGAGCAAAGTGCAGTGAGAATGTAAAGCTGAAACCGAACCAAAGTGAAGCTATCGTCCCCCGGGAAAAAAGAAAAAAAACTGGAGTGTATCTGGAAAGGGAGGCGGGAATTGGGAGCGGGGGGATTGGTGGTAAACTGACACCAGACAGTTGTGCTGGTCTGGAAAACATGTCTGCACATTTTCCTCAAGACACATCATCATAACGGTGATACCAAAACACTAAGCCCCTGGTAGGGTCACTCAAGGCAAACAAGTCCTAGGTGAGGGTCCAGAAGACCCCATGAGCAGAATTATTGCAATGACCCACGTTTCCTTGAGCGGATGTGGGTTACCGGGGTCCCTTCTCGGAATCAAGCCTGGAGGAGGGCTCAAAGGCGAGCGCCTAGTGGCCGGGCTTCTGCCCATAAAGCCCAGCCGAGTCCAGCACGAAGAGAAGACATGGGTCCGCATTCCCATGGACCCATCACCGGTGGGAGGGGCTATAGGGGTCAGATGCAATGTGGGCTAGGTGGCAGCCGAGGGCGTGGGTTCTGTCAGACTGACGTTCGGCTGCTGATTCGCGGGACATAGAACATCGTGTCCTTCGCGGGAAAGGAGCCTAAGCTGGTGCGCATGGTTGAGAGATACCGACTAGATATACACTAGATATAGGGCTCACAACTATGCAGTTTTGGGACCAACAAAACAAAATAATTGAAAGAGGAACGCTGCATCAATTGTCACGGGGTGAAAACCTGTCCGGATGTGTCTAAGTATATATCACCATATAACTGCACATAAAATGTGCTGTATATAACAGGATAAAACTCGCCACTTAGATCTACCTATAATGCCGGGTGACCAAAAAAAAATTTTTTTTTTAATCCTCCCACAATTTCGAAAGTAAATAAAAAAGGTTAAAAATGATCAAATTATTATTTACACACATGAACCTTAGTGAATCAGGAGGGGCGGTGCTAAGGTCTGTTGGAGGCCCAACCCCAACTGGAACCCCTTGATGTTGAAGTGGAGGTTTGGTTTCAGTAAGATAGGGCGACGGCGCGCACGCACACACACACACACAGCTCAAAGATCGTTGGAAGTGATGAGCGTGATCGGGTGATCTCGTCGCACAGCGATGTCGGGTAGACGGCCTGTCCCCCTGACCACGCCCCTTGTGATTTTTTTCTGTGGTGGTACCCTTAAATCATGAGTGTACACTCATCCACCTCAAACTCTCGAAGTCTTTAAGGTTGCTATTTAGCAGGTGATCGTCACTGGTAATGAAGTTTCACGTGCGAAAAATAAATAAATAGAGTATTACAATAATAATTTGTATCTCGTGTGTAGTGAACTGGACACTTTTTGCCACAACACATTAATATTTATTTTTAATTTATCTCTGACATGTGGAAGGTTTAATTGGGCTTATTATTTACATTTTATTGTTATAAATTTTTTAATCCTTGAGTCCACGCCCCGCCCCCAAAATAAACAGCGGTATTTCATGATTGACAGGTGGTGTATCCAATACAAATACAGGTACAGTCCTGACTGGAAATCTGATTTCCATTTGGGTTTTTTTCATCCTCTTCATAAACTTCTGCTAAATACTTATACGAGGGGATTTAAATTAATAAAGGAAATAATTTGGTAATCACATCAATAAAGCCTCAGTGGTTCAGTGATAAACTTGGTGAAGGGAAAAAAACCCAGAAAAACTTACACACATTTCTGTAGAAATGAAGCACAAAACACTGTGTAAAACTTTATTCTACTTCTATTCCTAATCACGAAAACAATAAATAGTACAGTAAACAGTAAAGAATATTAAATGCAGTCTTCTTAAAAAGCAAATAATTAAAACATACCTGTAAACAAGTGATAAGTCTCACATAAATGTTCTGTTCATTCACTGAGCGATTAATATCTCAGATAAGTTAGTACACAAACATCATGTGGAAAAACTACAATCAATAAATTTTTTTACATAAATTATGATAAAATGTTTATTAAAAACACCTCAAGCCGGTTTTAGGCACCAGAACCTCCACACAGTCAGTCAGCCCTCAGGAAATTACCTCAGAACACGACAAACTCACCGTTAGATCCTCAAACACTCCTCGGGTGATGCCTGGGTCCTGAGAGCCGCCGCACAAACAGTTCAAGTCCCAGGCGTTTTTAATTCAAACCCGGTATCCTGTGTTTCGTTACTAAATTAGGATTTTCTTCTCTGCACCATTAGTCGCCATTTCCCGCCTCCTCAGCCACACAGTGGACTGTAAAATACCCGGATGACCCAAAGAGGTATCTGCGCATGCGCACGGGCGTCAGCTTCTCACTGAAGACTTTCCGCCATTGAGAGCTCTGATTCCTGTTAGCGGTGGGTTCAGAAACACGCCGTTATTTCCACTCAATTTCAGTCCATGTTGATTTTAAAAACTCGCTCGAGCTTCAATTCACCTCAGTCTATTTATGAACAACATCTGCGTGTATTTAGCACTTTATATCCGAGAACATGTCTGGAGACTGTTTCAGCCAGCACTAGGCTAAAGCGGGGCCATGGCGGGGCCACACAACCACGCACAGTCACACCTGGGGCAATCTGGAAGAGTAAGCCTCTGGGAGGAAACTGGAGCAGGAATCCCTCCGTCCAGTTATACACCTTCCTTCCATCTCTCCATCCAATTATACACCTTCCCTCCATCCCTCCATCCAATTATACACCTTCCTTCCATCTCTCCATCCAACTATACACCTTCACTCCATCCAATCATACACCTTCCCTCCATCCCTCCATCCAATTGTACAACTTCCCTCTATCCAATTATACACCTTCCATCCATCCCTCCATCCAATTGTACACCTTCACTCCATCACTCCATCCAACTATACACCTTCCATCCATCCCTCCATCTAATTATACATCTTCCCTTCATCCCTCCATCCAATTATACACCTTCCCTTCATCCCTCCATACAATTATACACCCTTCCTTCATCCAATTTTACACCTTTCACCATCTCTCCATCCAATTATACACCCTCCTTCTATCACTCCATCCAATTATAACCTTCCAGCCATCCCTCCATCCAATTATACACCTTCCATCCATCCCTCCTTCCAATTATACACCTTCCCTCGATCCCTCCAACCGATTATACAGCTTTCCTCCATCCCTCCATTCAATTATACACCTTCCCTCCATCCCTCCATCCAATTATACACCTTCCCTCCATCCCTCCATCCAAGTATACAGCTTCCCTCCAATTATACACCTTCCTTCCATTTCTCCATCCAATTATACACCTTCTATTCATCCCTCCATCCAATCATACACCTTCCCTTCATCTCTCCATCCAATTATACACCCCTTCCTCCATTCCTTCATCCAATTATACACCTTCCATCCATCCGTCCATTTTAAATCAAACGGCTTCTATTGACCCAATTCATCTTCCATTTATCCATCTATCAAGATATTCATCTATCTACAGTAATATATATTACATTTACACTTCCTTTCATCCATTTGTTTAGTTTATACAGCATCTATCCATCCTCTACCTCTTCAAAACATTTAATATACTGTTCATCAAACCAATTAATGCAGATTCCATCCATCTGCTTCAGAACATATTCATCAACCAATTTGTATCTAATAAACGTTGTTTTATTTTGGTGAAACTTTATTTAATAGCAAAAAACAAAACAAACAAACAAACAAAAAAAAACATTATTCCAATTTATACGTGTGTGTGTGTATCTACATATGGAGCCTCCTGATGACTCTAATGAGAAAAATGTTATTGTAACACCACCGCACTGTGATGCATGACATGTATGTATATTATATTTGGATATAATTGCATTTACTTTTAACCAGGGGATGAATCAGAACAATATCCTGCAGTCATTTGTATAAGATACTTAAAGTTGTTTTGTTTTTGCTGTATACACAAGCTTGTATTAGTTGAAATGGTCTTTAAACTCCTACTGCAATCAATACCTAAAGAAATACGAAGAGATCAGAAAGAAATCCGTCAACTGTAGGCACTCAAACCCTGTAAAAACGCTGACCAATCACTGCCGCGTGGACCGCTGGGAAATATCCCGTCGAATACTCCCTCGTCTCCCTGCGTGTGCATGAACCTACCTTGCACAAACATGGATAATAAGCCACACCCTCTTCCATATGGTCTTTGGAAGGACCCCCAAGGGTGGTGGAGGCATTACCTGGTGCCCTGAAGTGCTACTTTCAAAATTTGCTAGCTTTCCAGTCTACCAACACCAGCTTCAATTCACTTTTTAAAAAGCATGAGTTTAACCAGCAGGAAATCATCCCGGTGAAAATACCGAGAAAAATATTACTGCATGGCCAAGACTAACTTATCTGATCAATTATGTCCATGAAATCAACACAGTACCTCGTACTAAAAGCTGACTAACACGTAAGCGATATAGTGGAAAAACAGTGCGAGACCGTTTTCGTTTGGTTTCAGACGAAAATACCGCCATTATGCTCGAATCGCGGTCTCTTCAAAAACCTTTCGAAGACCTCCGAATAAGGCCTGGCTCACACGTTAGCGATCTTGTCCGAAAGTACAACCGAATTTTATTTAGAAGAGAACTGAATAAACTCGAACTGGAGTTCGCATATTTTCGGGAATAGTCGGTTGAATTCGAGGTAAATGATTCGCATTCTCGGTCTTCGTGAAACATTTTGGACCTTATTAGGTAATGGCTTGTTTTCGAAGAGACTGCATCTCGAGCATAATGGTGGTATTTTCATATCGCTCTCATGTCTATGCAATGAGATTTTTATACTGATAATGACACCAGCTGGACTCCTCACATATCAAGCTATACAGAACCAAAACATTTTTTTCTTTAAGCTCTCGAGTTGACTTGGTGTATGTGTGTATATATATATGAGTGTGTGTGAGTGTGCATGTGTACATTGGTACGAATATATTTATGTGAACTATATATATGGGTTTACATTAGATTAACACTTCACACTGTATACATTAAAACAGACCATGTTAATGTCTCTGACTGTATATAAACTGTGGTAACGAATATTCTCAATAAATCCCCTGATGAGTGGGCAACCACCAAACAGCTCTGTAGGGAGAAAACTGTAGTCTTTTTTTTCCTTATACCACATATATAGCTCTACTTTACTGTATCGAGCACTGTACTACGGAAAAGGATTTTATACATATATATATTCATTTTATTCATTACTTGGTATGGAGCAACTGTGCACATAATTTCCTCTGGATCAATAAAGTATTCTGATTATGATGTCATACACACACACACACACACATAGGGGAAAACTGGAGAAGTAATTAACGTAATATGCACATTTTTGGACTGCGAGGCAACAGGAGTACTCAGAGGAAACCCACGCAAGCGCGGGGAGAACATGTAAACGCCTCGCTGAGCACGAGACTCGAGCCCAGGACCTTCTCGCTGTGAGCAGGATGTGTTACCCCCTGTACCACCATGCCGCCCCTCCTTTTAAAACAGAAAAAGTTTTCAGGTGCTTCATAAAATAAACTCAGACGTATCAGGCTTAATGTTCCTCACATCCCAGAACTACTTTCAGTTTATTCCTATTACTCCACACACTGAGCCTGTGTACCCTACGCTCTGGTCATCAGTGTGGGGTCTGGACTTCAGGATCTTCAGCTGAAAAGGTTTCGATTTTCATGCTAAATACCAGAGACAGATGAAAACACCTGCATTAATGATATCAGCATGTTCAGAGCTCGGAAACACTTCACTTCTCTGATTAGATAAAACATTTCATGACAGATCACTGGTCTGTAACTGGTCTGTAGCTGGTCTGTAGCTGGTGTGATTAATGTTATCTGCAGAAGGAAGTCAGCGACTTCAAGTGTATTTAACACAAATATCTCTTACTTCATTCACAGTTGACATCATCCTACTGTTAATCTAGAACAAAGAATAATTTCTGGACTTGGAACCAATAAAATTAACCACAGAGCCATGGTTTTAACTTACTCACCATCGCGAGCAGCTAACTGAGCAGCAGAGGCGGCGCGCAAACTGTCGCACATTATATACGTCACTGCGGGGCCGGAAGTGCGCTCGGTTCGTACACTGAGGAAATCTCACAGCTACAGAAAAGTAAACTTTACCTTTCTGACAGCGTTGCAAACAAATACACGGTGTAATGGGTGTTTAAGCGGTTTGAAAACATTAAAAAGTACACAAATATGAAAAATAAACATAAACCCTGCTACAATTCCAACAGCTTTTTGATCGTAATGAATTAAAAAGATAAAAAAGGGGAAACCTGCCCAGTTCCTGGCCTTCTCTAGTCATGGTCACAAATATATACACACACACCACAAATATATATACAAAACAAATTATTATATACCACAAATCAAGAGATACTTCAGAATTTAGTTTTTAATGTTAAGATTTTATTTTAAATAATAACAACCCAGATAGTTTTCCAATCACATTCTTTGTTCTTTATTGTAAAAGAAAAAAAAATACAAAGAATTTAAGCCATGTGTCATTTCACCCAATCTATCCCCACCCCCACCCCCGTTCAGAAAACATTAGTATGTAATAAACAATCCTGAGGCAGACAGAGTGGGTGAGGGAGAGGTATCTGATGCTCTGTGCTCTTGAAACTGATTGAAATCATTAACACATAAAAGCAACGAGGACGCAGGTGCAGAGGAAACAAACATCCCCACCTGGTGTACCTGCACAAACAGGTGACATGTTGTACAGAGACTCATTAAACAATCTAAGGGGTAAATGATTATAATGAGAGGTGTTAATAAACCCCGTGTTCATCATTAAATGCTGAAGTACTGCTGCTGGGGAGAAGCTGCTTATGGGGAGAGCATCACTGTTTGTATTTGCCCAGATGTTCTCGGGATATGATGAGCCTCTGGATCTGAGCAGTGCCTTCATAAATCTGCGGAAAGGAACAGGAAGGATTTGGGAATTGAAAACCGAAACAACGTGAGTGTGTGGGAGTCTGCTGTAAGTGTCTAATCAGAAAACGGACACTCTGTGGTGTAGTGAGATGCAAGTGATTGTTCTAGAAGGTTCTCGCTGACCTGATAGATCTTGGCGTCTCTCATCAGTTTCTCGACGGGATATTCACTGTTGAACCCGTTTCCCCCAAAGATCTGCACAGCATCAGACGCCACCTGATTAGCGATGTCTCCGGCGTACGCCTTCGCGATGGAGGCGTAGTAGGTATTCCTCCTGCCCTCGTCCACTTCCCACGCTGCTCTCTGATAGGCTAGACGAGCGAGCTCCACCTTCATCGCCATTTCAGCCAACATGAATGACACGGCCTGGTGCTGAATCACAGAGGGGGTGGAGGTGGGGGGTGTTTACCAAAATAAGTTTCAAGTTTACTAGTCGTATACAGTAACAATGAAACATCTCTACCGGACTTGGACTCAGAGCCTCCTCAAAATTGCACTTAAGAACAAATACTGCACTTAAATTTAGCACTGAGATAAAAATACAAGTGAGAATAAAACTAGATAAGTGAAAGGAGTAAAAAAAAAAAAATAAATAATTGTAATATTTATATATATATATATATACACACACACACACACACACACACACACACATATATATATTTTAATAAATCAAACACTAAGAAATAAAACAAAAATAAATTTAAAACCTTAGTAAAAGACAGGCAGTTAAAAGCAGCATTTTATTATAAAAAACATTTAAATTAATCCATTTTTAATGAGTAAAGTTGACACACACACAGGCCGTATATATCGTTAGATTAATTTCATACCTCAGCAATAAACCGACCGAACGTTTTTCGCTCCAGTGAATATTTTGTTGCTTCATCGAGCGCTCTCTGTGCGAGACCCACCGCTCCCGCAGCCACCTGAAATACACCACCAAGATAGTTAGCTTAGCACGTTATACATGTTCTGCAGACAAAAAGGAATTATACATTAATGGTCTGTAATAATCATGTCATTAACTGTTAAATACATAATTTTTCAGACTTGAGGTAAATACATAGCCCCGCCCCCTTTCTCAGATTTATTTCAGGACAGCGCTGACCACAGAGGAATCAAAGTGTGTTTATAGGAAGAAAGAGAAACACACTCAGAGTGCAGACCTCCACCAAGGTGGTGCAAAACTGCCACTAAATGTGTTGTAACGGTGAGTGAAGATTTGCAGAGCCCTCTTGGAGCCTTTTCTGAAATTAGTTTTATGCTCTGAATTTTTCCCCCTCCTGCCAAAAAAAATCCTTCAAACCCCTCCTTTATCTAGAACAAGCCCAAAATGTAAACACACTCGAACACTTCTGATCTTCACTAATTCGTGTAGTCTTACAGGAGGGCGTGTCTTGTCAAAGGCCCCCATGGCGATTTTAAACCCCGCTCCTTCCCCAATCAGGACATTCTCTTTAGGGATACGGACGTCCTCAAAGGTGATGCCGCGAGTGTCTGAGCACCGCTGCCCCATATTCAACTCCTGCATACAGGGGAAAGAAAACACATCATTCACAAATCAGTCACTTCCGATGGCACGTCAGCCCCGCCCAGATAGATTTCTTTTCGGTGTGTTTTAACAGAATCACCTGCACCCCACCGAACTCTCACACTTTAAATTCATTAAATGACGACGGATTTGATTTTAATACATAAAACCGGCGACGTTCCAGAAATAAACGTTCTCACCTTCCTGCCAAGCTGAATTCCAGGAGTGTCGGCATCGACGATGAAGCCTGTGAAAGCTTTATTTGTCGGGCATTTAGGGTCAGGGTTTGTACGAGTCAACAGGAAATACCTAAACACACACACACACAGGCAGAGCTCTCACACTTGTACTTGTTCATCCAAGAATAAAACAAGCTGATTTTTCATTCTATGTGTGTGTGTGTGTGTGTGCTCTCACATGAAACTCCAAAGAAATCCACTTAGTGTTTTTTGTGAGGTCACAATAACAAGTAAAAAGTGCAGACGACGAAGAGCGAGCGGGGTCAGCGCCCTCACTTGTGTTGGCTTCTCTTTACCTGTACAGGTGTATCCCTGGAGTATCGTTGCTTTAGTGTGTTACTATCAGGTGTGTTACTTACAGAGATGTACCTGTTTAGTCCAACCTAAAAATGTTAAAACTTTTTTTTTTTATTTGTGATAAAAGTTCTCAAAAAAAAAAAAAAATTACTGCATTATTAAAACTCCATCTTTAACGGTGTGCATACAAACCATCTTCAGTGCTCCCCTCTGGTGGGCTCGGCGCGATTCTGGGGATCAGGTTTGACGTCCAGCTTGTCAGATATCAATCCCTAACAGGAATCTTCGTCCAGGCTTGCTGGATGTTTATCCTCAGATTCCTTTTGCTATTCAAGTGCAGTGTTTTCTAATCTGTAAACATCTTGGGTAAATTCGAGGCTCTGAACAAAACAAAAGTCATGAACCAGAAGTGTGTCGGTCATTTCTTGGAGATTTTGAAGCTCCGGTCCGGTTTACGATCAGTCCGAGTACCAGTCTTGGATCCGATGCCTTTTGGATTCGTGTTTGGAGCATTTTTGTGACTAGATCCCCCTCGAACCATGTTGCTAAGGAAACCACGTGACCTGGATCTTACTGACCTCGTTATCAGACGGTCCCCACGATGGGCTGCTGTACAGAGGACCTGATTATCTTTAACACTGAACTCCATGTGTGAGATGTTAAGCTGCTTCATAGCAACAGCACCCCCTAGAGTCAGAGTTCAGAGTTACACCAACACCACAGTATCACACCAGCACCAGTCCAGTCCAGTCCAGTCCAGTCCAGTGGGTTCGCATCACTACCAGGCTGGAACAGCCAATCAGAAAGGCAACATGTCTCCGAGAATGCCTAGAGTCGTAACACTCGCACGCACTTGGAAAACAGGTATGGACGGATCGTTAACGGAAGGAACCGCTGATGTCATACGTGATCGTATTAAATAGAAAGTAACAAAGACACACGGGCCTCACAGATCCTAGCTCCTTTAAATCAGTCAACGCTGAAACTCATGAATATTAATGAGGTATGAAATCACTATAACTTAAATGACACCAAGAAAACTTTGACGCTTGTATTTTATAAAAACACTGAAAATGAGAATCATTTAGACGAGAAACTCTGATCTCTTCAGGAGATTCTCTTAGTGCTCCGACCCCCTAGTGCCCACACACACACGCACACACACACACACACACACCCCACCGGATGAGTTAGACACGTCTGAAACGCTGCAGCGCCGCTGGCATTCTCTCAGATAAATAACATCTGAACAAGTGTTCTTTTGTTTGTTTGTTTGTTTTTTTAAACACGTAACATTCACACCCCCAGGTCACTGGATCACGTCCCGGATGAGTGAACGCACCAGTTTGCTTTTCCTCCATTGGTGATCCACATCTTCTGACCGTTAACCACGTACTCGTCTCCTTTCTTCTCAGCTCGAGTCTTTATTCCTGCAACATCAGATCCTGCACCGGGTTCTGTTACACAATACGCCTTTCACACACACACACACACACACACACACACACACACACACACACACACACACACACGTTAAGTGTGCAGGGAAATTAGAAATCAGCGTAGTTATTTCATGTTCAGGACACTGGGACTTGAGCACTCACACACATCAGCGGCTCCTCAGTCAGCCTGCCCAAATATTTCTTCTTCTGTTCGGCGTTACCGGCGATAATAACCGGCATTTGCTGTGAGGACAGAAAAAAAGCCTTTCGCTCAGAAAAAAAAGAGAATAAAGCTGATGGTCTTATAAAACACGACGCTTTAAGGCGTGGCATCTTTAAAGTTTACTCAAGTCTTTAACTCCAGGGGTGGAGCTTTTTAAATTCGGGTGGGACAGGGGAGTGCAGTCAGACTAAACATCTGCGCTCTGCTCCAGCAGAATTAAGAAACGAGGTCGTGTTCTGAGTAAGAGCCAGAGGAAGTTGAAAATGCAATATACATCCTTCAAAGCAAAATCTACCACACGGCCAAGATCAAATCTCCATAAACACGACCTCTCCGGGATAAAACACTGTAAGAAAGGGTTCCGTGTCCACGTTGCTGTAAACAATAGAAATCTCCTCTTATTTCACTGATTTCATTCCCTTGTGTGGGTGCTCAGGGTGTTTCCTTATTCTCCAAATTCACTCCCAGAATCCTCTCCCTACTTACAGAACCCCAGAAGGATTCCCCCGATCATATAACACCAAACCAACAAGACGAATCAGAACACACGACTCGGTGTGATTAGAACTCATCTGTTGCTAGGATGTCGCTGGTACGATGGCTCTGATTGGTGGAGATCCGGATTCATTTAGTGTTTGGATGTCGGGGAGGTTCAGACGCGG
>JBCNYG010000013.1:208264-223736 GCA_039654305.1 Porochilus rendahli | reverse complement strand
CCTGTTCCACTCTTTACCTGTTCCACTCTTTACCTGTTCCACTCTATACCTGTTCCACTCTTTACCTGTTCCACTCTATACCTGTTCCACTCTTTATCTGTTCCACTCTATACCTGTTCACTCTTTACCTGTTCCACTCTTTACCTGTTCCACTCTTTACCTGTTCCACTCTATACCTGTTCCACTCTTTACCTGTTCCACTCTTTACCTGTTCCTCTATTTACCTGTTCCCCACTTTACCTGTTCCCCTCTTTACCTGTTCCATTCTATACCTCTTCCCCTCTTTACCTGTTCCATTCTATACCTGTTTCATCCTTTACCTGTTCCCCACTTTACCTGTTCTATTCTTTACATGTTCCCCAGTTTACCTGTTTCATTCTATACCTCTTTCATGTTGTTTCTTTTTAACCTGCACTTTTGGTTTGTTAAACACACCAGGAAGCTTTGCTGTTCATATTGTTAGAGTTGGTGAGTCATTAAGGAGGAGTGGCTTACAAAGAAAAAAGAGCTTCCTGATACGTTTTTTTGTTTGTTTGTTTGTTTTTTTGTTTAGTTTTTTTGTATTTCTTTTCAATTAATTAAGTATTTTGTTGCTAAAGCCTTATCGTGGTTTCTCTAGTTTTATTTTTGATAGATTTATAATATTGAATATTTTTTGTTTAAATTTTATTACTCAGTGTGATTAGTTTTCAAACTCTTAATACATAGGGTAAAACACCATAACAATGCAGATATAAGTACATTTCTCAACATAGATTTAAGGAACATCTTTTCATAATACATGTTTTTAAAGAATATGTCATTACTTTACCCAAATTTAGATAAATATGCCATGAATGTACCAAAGTACTTGTTTATATTTATTAAATAAATTTTCAGCCTGCAAATCGGAAGAAGCCGAACGTTTTTGATCACATAGACTTTTGGAAGTCTTGTTGTGCTGAACAGTTTTCAAAGATAGAGATCAGAATCAAAATCAGAATCAGGATACTTTATTGATCCCACAGGAAATTGTGTGCACAGTTGCTCCATACCAAGTAACGAAAAGGATAAAATAAAGATGAAAGGCTCAGTAAGAAAAATCACACATTACAAATGTCTATATATATACATACATATATACACACACACAATATACATACTGAAAGTCTACACACACACACACACACACACACACATATATATATATATATACACACACACATATAGGTTGGGAGGGTGGCGCCCCTCTCAGCGACTTTGGGTGAGGGCGGGGTACACCCTGTGCGGGGTATCTCTGCAGCTCGGCTCCTGTTGATATTTCTTTCTTCATTTATTATATTTATACTCTTCTCTCACTTCATCAGAATCTTTTATCATTTCATTTTTTCTGAGCAAGAAAGTTCTTAGTGCTGTTTCCTTTTCTATCCGCTTTTATTTGCAGTACAAACAAATTCTGGAATAAAATCTAGCTTTACATCTGGATCTTCATGTTTCATTCTGTTAAAACATCGTATTCGTCTCCTGATCTGTTCCTTCTAATTAATCATTAATAATAAATGTCACTTACCGACTCAGTGCGCGCGCTCAGCGTCCCAGCGTGGAGACGAACCGAAACCGTTTCTATTGACGGGCGCTTCGCGAACGAGTCGTTCAAAAGAATCGATTCATTCAAGTGAACGAGTTGGATCTATTCGCAAACGCAACTTAATCGATTCACCAGCACTTTGCTAATATAACTGTCTCGTATCACATAAAGTCGTTGGAGTCACTCATTAAGGCCCAACGCCGCCAAGGTGAAAGTGTCTCTACGGATAGAGTTCCGATCGTCTCGCGTACTGAACCGCTGAATCACTGAACTGAACTCGCTGAGTCGTTCGCGAACCGATAACTCGCTGAGGCGTTGCAAGCAAACACACTAATAAAATAAAATTAAACACACAAACCACGTTTTTTTTAAGCAGCATTAAGTAGAGAACACTTTATATGATTACAATAAAAATTATAAAATTATTCCCTTGTTATTAAAAATAATAAAATTGTGTAGTTTCACAATATGAAGTAAAATAAAGTGCACAACTACACATTTCAAATGAACAATTTCACAAAAGCTAAAATGTAAACCTTGTAAAAATGAGGTGTAAGCCCTAGACCCGTGTGCGGTGTCTTATAGCCTCCGATATCTCTTATTTGTTGGAAAACCGATTTAATCCTTTGGCATATTATCGCTTCCTCTATAAACTAGCTGACGTAGCTGCCAATTATAGACGCAAGACCAGGCAGTTCCCTCGCATGGCGTGCCTTTAAAGACTAAGCTTTAAACGGATAAAGGGTGATATTACTTATAGCATTTTATAATTCATAATAATTCATAATAATTCATGAGAAATTTAAATCAATTCCCCATTGTATAAAGTGGTGGCTAAATAAGCATCCAACTCTGAAAATCTCTCATATTCCTGAACATCAATAACTGCTGTGAGAGCATTTACCTAATTTAATGTCACGAGATGAGACTTTCTGAGGTTAGCGTTGCTAGGTGCCATTGCTGGCTAGTTTATAGTCCAACTCTTAGATGGTACAGCAGACTGTTCCACCTGTCTAATTCGTTTTAATTCACCCATCAACTTACCTTTCTGCAAACTTACTGTATGTGTCCTTTGTATCATTCTGGACATTTAGTGGATAGTCTCTAAACCTTACTGATTACCCCAGAGCCTTACATTTGTGTCTTTTTTCTTTTGGTTTTGCTTCTTTGCTTCTCAGATCACCCGGTGTCTGTATTTCAGGTACCCGATGCACACCAAGCTGTATTAATGCATTTAAAACTTTTATCGGCTCCACCTCTGTGTCATATGGGTTTCAGCGCACATGTCCAAGTTGTTGCTTAATAACGATTATTGATTGGTCATTATACATGTTGATTGTCTGTTATTGTGTTGGGTTTAGTGATAAATCAATACCTTTACTCATTACCCACTTTATTATATTCCCCTTAAAACATAGGTGATATTACATTTGCATTTACAGCATTAAGCAGACTTACAGAAGTGCTTTACAGTAAGTGAAAACATTCTTATACTGGTTCACTATAAGAGAATAAGTGTACTGTAGGGTTCTAACGCTTGATATTTACTCTCTTTCACATGAAAGAATGAAACAATTTACTGTATTATTCCATCTGTTTACAGGCTGTTTAACTTTAAACACAAAATAAAGTATTTTATATCAACTATAATGTGATAAAATCCATAATAAAATATGAATAAAAAGATAAATAAGAGTTTAATGAGTGTGCGATTTCCTCTGAAAATAATCTTATATAAATAAACATGTCGTACTTTTAAAGTTTTCCTTTATTCCAACACACAAACCGCGAATCCTGCACTCAGAGCGCCCTGGAGTTCTCCAGCAAGGCGGTATGTAGGGAAGACCTACGACTGCTCTATTCTCGCAGAGTCTCGCGATAAGTTGGCGCTTGAAACGTGCCCATGATCCTTTGCGGTTCCTCTTTCTAGCCGGCGCCTGAGAATGGGTATGTGTTTTTATCATGTGCTGCTCAGAGGAATCCGAGTTCATCTGTTTGATTAAACTTTGCTTTTGTTTTTGTAATGTATTTAAGGTATTTAGGAGATATATCTAGACAGATTGGAGTGTATATTGCGTTTGTTGTGTGTGTATTTTGTTGTGTTTTGTGATGTGTTCGGAGAGAGAGGGACGGTAACATGACTCAAGATGGCGGCGCTCTCTGTGCACCGCTCTGGATATCACTGACTAAACTGGATTCATACTCCTTTAAAAGATGAAAGATCTCGATGAAGTAAATGTTAAGATTCCGTTTTTTTAACAATGTGTGGAGGTGAAGCTAAACGTGTGTTGGAGATAAAGTGTAGAAGTTTCGGAAAGGCCTGATGCTAATCAGCCTGTTAGCTTAGCGGTTCGCTGTAGAGACTTTAAGCTTTTTATTTGCACTTGAAGTGTATTTGAGGTTTATATTTGTTTATCTTTGTGATTGTTGTGTTTAAGTAATGCTGTATAATATGCGGAATGAAATGATGTGGTTGGGGAGTTAATGCATCACATGTTCAGGAGTTTAAACCTCAGGGTCATTTCAGCTTTGAGATTTTTAATCAAAGTCCTGATTTCACTGTTTATTACGTTTTATTTGTTGTGTAGTAAAAAGGAAAGTTGTTGAATTTGTGCAGATGGATCAGAGTGCCACTAGGTTAATGTAATTAAGGTAGAAGAAAAGTGGAGAGGGGTTTTTATAAACTCAAGATAAAAACCAACATTATACAACTTTTCCTTTTTCACAAATATTAGTTACAAACTTTTAAACGTCTTCGTTGGTTAACCTGTTTACATGTTGTGACCATGTTTTTTGGAGGTGGGGTTTGGATCTTGGAGATGCATGTATGGGTATATATGTATGTATTTGAAGCTTTATGTATAGATTAAAGTGGAGGTTCGTCACCTCTGGGCCGTTGTTGACGGTACTGTTGGAATGGCGAGGATTTTTGTGTCCGCGCTCAGGGAAATCCTCGTGTACCTTGATGTGTGATTGCTCGAGTGTGTATGATGAGTGCTTTGCGGAGTCTGAGTGAAACCCTGCTGAGACTCACCTTGGAGAACTGAACACTCGAGTGCATGACGGAAGCTTAAATCTGCACTGTGCCATGATTTGAACGCTAATTATTATATTTTGCTTATTTAAAGGTATCTCAAGGGATCACTGGCACAAACGCCGTAAGACAGGTGGCAAGCGTAAACCCGTCCACAAGAAGAGGAAGTATGAGCTGGGACGGCCTCCATCAAACACAAAGGTACAACACACGGTTTACTCCCTTCCAATGCTCTATGTTCTGTTTCCAACGTGTGTACCCGAGCTTCTCCGTTGATCCAACTGCACTGCACGTGTAAACCTGTTTAGGGTAACAGTTTGTTAGTGTGTCACTTGGTGTAAATGTAACCGGTGTGTAAATCTAACCACTAACATACACCCGAGACGATCTTATTAGCCCTGTGTTTCGAAAGGTAAAGTTTATCCTGACTCGTACACACGGTGTTCTGTGTCTAACCTCATGGTTATTGTATCATTGTATGTGATATGTTGTCATGGTGATCTCTGTGGTGTCCATGTGAGTGATGTAAACACGTCCTTAGGTCGGTCTGTATTTGACCGTTTTGGTCAAAGCTTGTGACCTTCCAATGTTAGGATCTGTCATAGTTACACTGACACATGGACATGAGGAGCTAATAGTGTTAATGTGAGAGTGGTTACTGTAACAGCATTAACTTAATTATAAATCCAATTGTGTTTTGTTGCAGCTCGGCCCAAAGCGCATCCACACGGTGAGGGTTCGCGGTGGGAACAAGAAATACCGTGCGCTCCGACTCGACGTGGGAAACTTCTCCTGGGGCTCAGAGTGTAAGTGTGTGGTGGGGTGGGGGTGAAAGGGATTTATTCCTGGGTACTGCCACGGCGGGTCTTTTCGATGATGACATCATATGCTGTATGTACTTCTGACTGTGAGTGAAGTTCATGTTCCAACTCTGAGAAACTGACCTGCATCTACATTGTATACTCCACCTCGTGAGCTTCATACACACTTCAGATACGGAGCAGAAAAATCACAAGAGAACTCAACTCTTTAGGGTTGAGATGAGTTTCAGTGTAAATGTTCCACATGTTAATTATGCTTTAAATCATTAGCGTGTTTTGTTTATCGCCATCTAGTGGAATCTGAGACGGCTTGTTTGCCATTATAGCAGATTTTAGATGAGCGGTGATTCCTGTAGCTTCTTACGACAGTTTAATGCATCAGGGTGGAGGCTTTATTCTGAGCGTGCTCTAGGTGGGGTGGGTGGTGTTCAGGGCCTTGTGTAAGGGGTTTGTTGTGTGTTACAGGCTGCACCCGTAAGACCAGGATCATCGATGTGGTCTACAACGCCTCCAATAACGAGCTGGTCAGGACCAAAACCCTGGTGAAGAACTGTGTGATCCTGGTGGACAGCGCCCCCTTCAGGCAGTGGTTCGAGTCTCACTACGCCCTGCCTCTGGGACGCAAGAAGGGCGCAAAACTGGTATGGGTTCACCTGTATATTTAGGGATAAGGCATAAATAAAGTATTAACCCCTAAGATTCTGATTAATTTCAGTGTTTCATTTATTTTGCTGATTATTTAAATAAACCAGTTAAGATTTATATTTTATACATTCCAGAGAAAATAAACCCAATCCGAAGCTGTCTAATTTATTACAGTAGTGATCACTAGCCCTGTGCTCTGAGTGATGCTGCCCCCTAGTGACAGAACACGTTAAATAATCTGCATTAACAAACGTGTTTAAAGAGATTAAATTGGTTTATTCATGTGTTTGTGTAAATATTCAGATTATCTGCCACCGCGGGGTGATTTGTTTAGTTTATAAATAAATATCTCAACAGCACCTCTGTGTATCATTAATTACCAGATAAGAGATTAGTGGTGGTTGTGTGGGATGCACTGAGAGGGTGGGGGTGATTGAAGGTCTTTCTGTGATGAGATTGTTGTCCAGTTCTGCTCCTGAGTGACCTTGATGCAGTCGAACACTCTGAGAAAGACACCTGGTGGTGGTAGAAGCTTTCCCTGATAGCCTCAGTGTTTAATGTGCACCCGTATAAATGAGTGCGTGATCGGAGTGCTGTGGTTGTGTTGTGCAGACCCCGGAAGAGGAGGACGTCCTAAACAAGAAGAGGTCGAAGAAGGTGCAGAAGAAGTTTGATAAGCGCAGAAAGAACAGTAAGCTCAGTTCTCTGTTGGAGGAGCAGTTCCTGCAGGGCAAGCTTCTCGGTGAGGATCTCTTCATTCCATCACACACACTCATTTCCCAGAATTCCTCACTCATGATGAAATGATATCCAGTTCTGCTACTGATTCCACAGTGCTGAACTCTTACCACTTTCTGATTCCTACAAATTACAGTAAATCTGACTTCACGCACATCCCTCCCGTACCCTGCTGTAACGAACCCCCCTTTCTCTGTGTTCCCAGCATGCATTGCTTCCCGGCCGGGTCAGTGTGGGCGAGCTGATGGTTATATTCTGGAGGGGAAAGAACTGGAGTTCTACCTGCGGAAGATCAAGGCCAAGAAAGGCAAATAAATGTACAGAGCCTGTTTGATACGACCTCGATTAAACTGAAACCCACACTCAGTCCTCCACGTCTCTTTATTTCAGACTTCACATTTACGCTCTTGTCCAGAACGGTGTACAGTTATCATTTTCATACAACTGAGCAATCGAGGGTTAAGGGCCTTGCTCAAGGGCCCAACAGTGGTGATGGTGGGATCCTGTGGATCAGTGGTCTCCCCCTCTGTTCCTGGAGCGGTCTGTAATTGTTCCTCATTTGAAATCAGCATGTAAATTCTGATGGGGTGTTTAGTCTTGAGCCTGAAGTTGGTAGTGAGAGGTTCTAGTCTCGTGCTGCATGGGGCTTGTGCCTTCCTGGCCTTGAGGTCTGTTCAGATTTTACTGAACTCTAAAATAAAATGAGGAATTTTCTTGTGTGGTATAAAGTCCCTTGTCTGTGAGACGACGACTTCGTGAAACTCGGTGGCTGTTTTGGATGTAACTGAGGTAAACAGTGCAGGGTGTGAAATGCCAAGAACAAGGGACTGGCATAGGGCCACTGAGGTGATGCTGGCCCGTGTGGAATATAAAAGAATGCCGCCAGGACCTGGGTTTCTCCTGCGTGGTTTAATGTCGAGGTAATGCAGGATATCAGGCTCCAATATGATCTAAACTCAGATTATACAGGAGCGATCAGAAAAAAACATTTTATGGTTTCTGGTGGAACTTTTTATTTCCTGATTAAAAGATAAATTTTTTTTATTATTGCAAATCCATTGAGGAAAAACTCGTAGATTTTGTGGTAGGGGCATAGGATCAATCATGCTGGTGATTAATGCTGAACTGGTGAGTAGATAATGATTCCTTTTCTGTCTCTACGTCTGTTTATGATTCTGGCACGAATGATCTGTATGTAAGTTAAAACTTGTTTGCTTTATGGTTGGTGAAATCAATAAGAACAGTACAGGCAGTCTGCATTCATCTTGGCGACATAACTGTTTCACTTCCCCGGTTTCTTGAGCTGTATGGACTGTAAATGTGTTTGTGTCGAGTTCGATCATTGAAAGCTTGAATATTATTGACGAGATGAAGCTACGGTGCACCAAATAGACAAATCAATTCTGATGGGCTGATAAAGTTTTGGTGGATAGTAAGCATGAATGGGTGTCGGGGTTGGAGGCTCATTTATTTAATGGTGATGTCCTGGACCAGAAGTCGTGTCTCATGGAGATCCACACTGAGTGCAGTGTAGACTGGGAATTAAACAGAACTTGCCCTTCAGTACTTCATGGGTGGGAACGTGTGGGACTCGCCTCTGGACCCTGTTCTGATCCTTAATATCAGAGATATTCCAAATACGAGATTGAACTAGACTCCAAGAGACCGGAGGAAACAGACCGACTTCTCTAGCACTGCTGAGTAAAAAAACAAAGGAGTGCAAAACAGCAGGCGGAACATTCTCAACAGAAGAAGAAAAGAACTGATGAACAGTGACTCTGTGAAAGGAAATAAAAACCAGGATTTAATCTAAAGAAAGTTTAAATGTTGGTGAGGACATTGAGAGTGATCGTCATCCAAAGAGAGTAGTTTGAAGTAAATACACAGGAGAACCTCATTAATATGCGCTGCCATTGTGTGTCTGTGTACTATGCATCCACCCCATAGACCCCAAATCTGTAACATGGGGGGATCTCCCTCAGAGATCGGGCAACAGCTCAGTTATCCGGGAGGAACTCGGAGTAGAATCGCTGCTTCTCCGCGCTGAGAGGAGCCAGTTCAGGCGGCTCGGGCATCTGATTAGAATGCCTCCCCGGTGTGGTGTTTCGGGCATGTCCGACCGGGAAGAGACCTCAGGGCCGACCCGGAACACGCCGGAGGGAATACGTCTCTCGGCTGGCCTGGGAAGGCGTTGGCGTCCCCCCGGAAGAACTGGAGGATGTGGCTGGGGAGAAGGACGTCTGGACCCCGCTGCCCCCACGACCCGACCCGGAACAAGCGGAAGATGAAGAATGAATGAATGTGTATACACACAAAATATGCTTTTACACTTTTAGTCTTCTCACACTCTGCATGGGAGATTTGATGTATTTTATTATTAAAAGGTACACCCTGAACAGCTCAGCAGTCCAGCGCAGAGCATCACACACACACACACACACACACCCTCACACAACCATTCACACACCTAGGGGCAATTAGCATGCTAATTATAGTCCTAGGACTGTGTGACTGGATGTGAACATGAATGATTGTGTATGCCGTTGTCACTGATTTTTAAAAATGTTTTATTTTATTTATTATAATATTAATTTGCGTTGCATTACTTCACAAATCAGCTATTAAACTGAAATATTTAATTACAACTTTATGGATTTAATTTGGACAGCACTGGTATACTGGTTAGCACGCCCCTCTTATAGCAAGGAACTTACATGAGTGTGATTTTTGTTGGCCCTGTGAGAGCTGGTAAATTGTTCAGGGTGTACCTGAAGTTGTTCGCGGTGATTTGAACCGTGAAGGTCTCTGAGCTGCTCTTAATTAGACTGCTTTAAATCCACCACCGTCTGCGTCTGCGTCCTCTCCTCACACTGTGCTGGAGTGTGTGTTTCATTCGACATCATGTCGATTCTCTCAGCTTCTCTTTCATGCGTGTTCTTATTAGACGTAGCATGTTTTCTACAGCAGCCGAGATGTGTGACTCCTGATTTCATTTCTTTCCGCGCAGCCGGAGGCCAAACGCTGACCGGCAACATTCGATAATCAACCGGCGCCTCTTCCACGTCCTCATCAGTCATCCTGATAAACAAGAAACGTACCATTTATAATACACCCAGCAGTCATGTAACACACACTCCATACAAGCACTGACTCAAACTTTAACAAACACAACATTACATTTACAGGACATTAAACGTCTTGAAATATTTACATTTCTGAAGCTAATAAAATCGAAGTTCATTTCACTGTTTCTTGATATATTTTTTTTCAGTTATGGAGTTTTGTTTCACTTTATTACACACTAAGTAAATTTTGGAACAAGACCAGGCTAATGTTTGCTGGCAGTGGAATAGATTGTGTATCATCCAGTTTAGCACAGCTCTCAGAATCCTGATCCAGTTTCACTCCAGTGCTGTTTATATGTACGATGGTTCCTCATCACACTGTACAGATCCTGTACAGTAATGTGCTCTGAATTCTGTTACAGAGTGAGTGATTTTGTGTGACGGTGTGTGTGAGATGGTATGTGAATTTGTGTGTGTGTGTGATGGTGTGTGTGTGAGAGAGAGAGAAATGTGTGTGGTGGTGTGTAATGTATGTAGTGTGTGTGTGTGTGCATCCTCACGCCTTCATCACATTATCATATCCTCTTAGCATGGGTGTCAAGTTAGACAGCTGTGTGAAACAGGAAGTTACCTCATGTCATATGTAGATCCCATGAAGATAGGCCGCACCACAGTCAACATACTCAGGGCTTTGTCCGTCCAGTATTTGTCCTTCTGAAGAGGAGGAAGGTTCTGGTGCATGTCATCCACAGCCAGCATCGACACCTAAAAGAACATGAAGAGATTGTTTTAAGTATCAGCTTTAAAACCTCATTCTCACATCCTCATATTCTCTCATCTTCATATCCTTACATCTTCATATCCTCATATCTTCACATCCTATCCTCACATCTTCATATCTTCTCATCTTCATATCCTCACATCATCATATCCTCACATCTTCACATCCTCACATCATCATATCCTCACATCCTATCCTCACATCTTCATATCTTCATATCTTCATATCCTCACATCTTCATATCCTCACATCCTTATATCCTCATATCTTCACAGTTTCATATCCTCACATCCTCATATTCTCTCATCTTCATATCCTCATATCTTCACATCCTCATATCCTCAAATCCTCACATCCTATCCTCACATCTTCATATCTTCTCATCTTCATATCCTCACATCATCATATCCTCACATCTTCATATTCTCAAATCCTCACATTCCCATATCTGTACATCCTCATATCCTCACATCTTCACTTCCTCACATCATCATATCCTCACATCTTCATATCCTCATCCTCATATCCTCACATCATCATATCCTCACATTCGCATACCCTCACATCCTCATATCCTCACATTTTCACATCTTCACATCCTCACATCTTCATATCCTCAAATCCTCACATCCTATCCTCACATCTTCACATCTTCATATCCTCACATCCTCATATTCTCATATCTTCATATTCTCACATCTTCATATCCAAGGACGGTGGTGACTTAGTGGTTGAGGCGATGGGTCTCTGATCCGAAGGTCAGTGGTTCAATCCCCATTATCACCACTGTTGGGCCCTTGACCCTCAATCACTCAGTTGTATAAAAATGATAATTGTAAGTCGCTCTGGATAACAGCATCTACCAAATGCTAAATATATCCTATATAAAGTTTATATATATATAAAAATTACATATATATGTAAATCTAAATATATCCTCACATCTTCATATACTCACATCCTCACAGTTTTTATCCCCACATTTTAAGTTTCTGCATCAAATATCCTTTTTATACTTAATAAAATTTTAACAGTGATGCTAATGTGATTAGATGTGTGTTGTTTGTGTAATGTAGTGTGATGTGTAACAAACCTGAATGTTTCTATCAATCAACTGATTCGTTTCAAAATCATCGTCGTCTTCACCAAATGGGTTGATGATCAGTTCACCGACCTGAACAAACACATTTAACACAATAAAAACAACCAGAGCCATGTGAACACAAAGGAGACAAGGTACCCATAATGCAGTGTGGTGACTGAAGATTGCAGATGAGTTGAGGAGTGATTAAAGAAGTGTAGTTTGGGACACGCCCACAGTGAGATGATGACGATGGAGAATAATCTTTTATTTAGGTTCGTCTTTAGAACAGAATTTAAATGATGTTTTGATGAGTGAGTTCAAATCTGTGCTACCTCCACTAAGGACATGATGTTTTACCCTCAGCGTGTGTGTTTTTAGCAAAATTACAGAGGAAGTTATGTACAGATTTCCATGAAATGTCTAGCAGAGGTGGTGGTTTAGAGAGGAAAGGCTCCATTAGATTTTGGATCAAATTCTGGACCCAGGAATTTTTTTGACATTTTTGTTCATGGGGGATTGCAGGGTTTAATAAAGGTTTGCATACTCTGAATGCTCTTTTTGTATTATTTGTATGTCTCACCTTCAGCCAGCCAGCATAGAAGAAGAACTCGAGCAGTGTGAAGATGGGAACGTACAGATCCAAATGGACTCGCAGCTCGTCCACTTTCTCTGGTTTCACAAACTGCCGTCCAATCAGACAGAATGCAAAGAAGGAGTATACAGCTATCGTAACCACCTACACACACACAAACATGCTTAAATATACACACATACACGTATACACGTTTACAGAGACACACACACATTCATTCTTTTTTTCTAGCTGCTTAATCCTACTAGGATCGTAGGGAAGGAAGAGCCTATCTCAGCCAACTCTGGGCAAAGGCAGGCTACACCCTGAATAGCTTGCCAGTCCATTTCAGGAACAACACAAACACACAACCTTTCAATGTGAGGCAGACACAATGTACCACCACTCCACCCCACAATGTAAATACTAATTATATTTACAGAGAGAGAGAGAGAGAGAGAGAGAGAGAGAGAGGGAGAGAGTGTTACCTGAGTGTAGACGAGCGGGATGCTGATCCAGTCGTAGTGAAAGAGCATGCTGCACTTCCCTCTGTAATTATTCAGCTCCTACACACACAGTACAGTTGTGTGCATATACTTGTGTTTGTGTGTGTGTGTGTGTGTGTGTGTGTAAACACACTCACGTCCATCAGTAGTCTGAGAGCGATGTCGTCTTTCACTCGTCCCTCTTCTCTTGCCCTCGATGCTAAATTAGCAAACCACGTGAGCGGCATCCAGTATTTATTAAAGTCTGAGTGCAGATGATTCAGAGTTTTTAACTCCTCCTCAGTCATAAATCCTGCAGTCAAACCCCATATAATAAATTACTGACCGTGTTTGTGTGTTTAGACACTCCTCAGCACTTTCCTCAGTGACACCCCTCTCCCCCTTCTGGGAGACTTCACTCGCCCCTCTGACACGCTTCAGTCCTCTGGCCTTCTCCCTCTTCTCTATTCCTTTTCTTTAACTTTCAACAACTGCTCTCCCACACACAAAGGAGACAACTTTTAGACAACTCAGCGCAGCTTAGAGAAAGTGGTACTCTACTGTAATTTCTAGCAGTTTGACCCAAGAGATGCGTACATGTACGTCAATTATGTTATCAAAGTGAAAATTAGCATTTCTAACTTTCAACTTTCAATCATATGAACAATCTATATTAGCTTCATGGTTTTTTTTATAAATTTTCATAAATGCTAAAAATAGCTAAAATGAACGGGTTGCTTATATCTCATTGTACAGTAGTATAAATTCTTGCTCCAATGTGTGCATGGATTTTGCTTTATTTCTTAATTTTAATTAATAATCATTAATGGATATTTCAGAGAACAGGTGTTTTTTTAACTACACATATGCTAATTTACTTTGTTTTTGTACACTTGAGGTTGAAAATTGCATTCCAGTACATAATAAATACATCCATTAACAGAACATTGTATAAATATTATACTACTATGTTTCTAATTGAAATATATGACTTTCTAGAATCTAGAGCTGAATTATAATTTATAGAGATCTAGATCTACAATAGATCTCATCTAGACAGTCTGACAGACTTTAACAGTTATTCATAGAATTCGGCCTAGGCTTAGTTTATATCAAGCTATTAATAGGTTAATACTCACTTGTGGAACGTGAATTCTACGTTCTGGTAATTATTGCACTTTATCTTGTAACACTCTTTTCCTTTCATGAATTTTGTTTTTTTTTCCAGTATGACAGCCATGGTCTCCCATCATTCACTTACATTCTAACCACCAGGTTCCTTTTTCCAATATGACAGCTCCGTGTCACATTTTCAAATAACTTCCAAACCGAACAGTCACTGTTCCAGTTTTATAATACAGTTCAACAAGGCCCTGGGCACTTTAGATTGACATGACAGCACACAGGGGCTGAACTGTGATCAAAATCTAACATCTACATAAACATACTGGAAGGAGTGCAGCCAAGAGACATGCTACAACATGAGGAGAACAAACTGTTGCGAATAAATTAATTCAATTTCATGAACTAATACTAGAATTTAAGCTGCAAATGTAGGTCGTGCTTCTGATAATGTTTGGGCCAGCAGAGAGATTCCTCCTGGCCTTAACGGTCCCTCACTGAATAGATTACACTGTGTAGTGTGAAGCTCCTCTAAAATTTACATCGATTCATTTGGTACTTTAACCCAAGCTCAATTACAGTGGAAGAAAGTCCAATACAGGCCTAAAACCGAGTAGTTGAGGACTCATAGCTGTTCTATAATGTTTCTGGGTTTAAACCTGAGCTCCAACAACACTATACATAAATATAATGACTGAGATAACTCACGTGTAACAGTTACTTCAGGAGAGCGGAGATCCTCACGTCCGCTCACAGCACAGGCGTAGTTTCCTGTATCTTCACTGGAGTTCAGGTAGAGCTTGTTGTGTTTGGTGAGTTTGTTAGTAACAGGTTGTCCGTTCTTGTACCACATGTAAGTGGGGTTGTTAGACAGAGTGCAGGAGGTGACGCAGCTCAGCGTTACTGGAGTCTGATCTTTTGATATCACTGCAGAGTGACTCACTCTTACCTGCAGATCTGAATCAGCAGAAACATAAAGAAACAGATTTAACAGATTAAACTGATAAAGAGAGACCAGAACTAGAGACAGATCAGTGTAGGACATTACCTGTAACATTCAGAACCACTCCAGGTTTACCAGAGAATCCTTCGACATGATTAATAAGTCTTAAGTGATATTCTCCGGCGTCGTTCTTCATCAGGTTTTTTATTTTTATTGTGCAGTTACTGTTTTGTTTCAAATATACAACTCGATTAGTAAGCTGCACATCCTGTTTTAGGTCATTAAAATTCTTATATGAATGCCAGAATACGTTATTAACACTCTGATCACTGGGATGTGAGTAAATTCCTGTCAATTCCACTGAAGACCCTTCCAATGCACAGACTCTTTTTTTTGTGTAGGTCACGTTCCAACATTTCCTGCTAACACCTGAAACAGTAATAGGTTAGAAAAAGGAATTAATATATAAAATCGACTTGAGAATCATTCATTCATTTTCTGAACCACTTATTCCTAATTAGGGTCACGTGGAGGCTGGCGCCCATATCAGCCGACTCTGGGCGAGGGCAGAGTACACCCTGGACAGCTCGCCAGGCCATCGCAGGGCAGAAACACG
>JBCNYG010000013.1:177317-189262 GCA_039654305.1 Porochilus rendahli | reverse complement strand
AGCTGACACTGGGGTAGCTGCCATGGCAGCCTCCGATATGTGCCAGATCAACAGAGCTGTTATTCTGTCTCTCTCTCTCTCTCTCTCTCTCTCTCTCTCTCTCTCTCTCTCTCACATGACATGCCTAAAACTATGTGTACCCCTGACCATCAGACCCTCCCCTCCAGGTCTTTGCTGTCATAATAAGCTCAAATCTTTTATGAAGGTTTTCTGGCTATCCACTAAGTTTTAGGATGTGGCTCTGGGGAATTGTGTTCATTCAGCTGTAGAGGTAACAATAATGTTTTATTATATCCGGGGTGCAACCGGTCCTTCAGTTCATCCCAAAGGTGTTCAGTGGGGTTGAGGTTGGCGCTTCTGTGCAGAACACTTGAGTTCTCCCACTTTTTTAACATTTCATTTATTTATTTATTTTCCCTGTCCGTGATCCGTTCTCTCGTCCCTGCTGATGAGTCATCCATCCCCACACCGTGATGATACCACCAACATGCTTCAGTGTGTAGATGGTGGGTGTTTGGGATTGTACAGCAGACTTCTGTTTTAATTTTCTCTTGTTGAAACAAGTTTGTTTGTTAAACATAAGGGGTTTAAGTTTAGTTAGCTTAGGGTTTCTGAGTGACACATCAACAAGGTGAGCAACTAGCAACGTCGAGATCACAAGTTCGAATCCAGGTTGATGCCGCACTTGTCTGGATAGTTTATGGGAGCTAATTGGCAAAGCTCTCACTCACGCCACTATAACCAGCCAAATATGGGCGTACATGAGCTCCAGTGTGCAAGGGGGCGGGTCCCAGTGTGTTAGGCCGCCCCTGAATGTGCATATGCACCAGCAGGTTGATAAGATCTTGGTGGCAGCATCCCTTGTCACGGAGGAGCATGTGCTTTCTTGCGCTTCTCCCTGGTTGGTTGAACTGAAGTCAATGCTTGACAGGTGAGAATTTGCTACGTCTAAGTTAGGGAAGGGAAATGGGGTTGGTGGGTGGGGGTGGTAGACCAGACAGCCAAGTGTAGTCCTCGACATGGCTGGGCCATATGGTCACGATCACATTATTTATTTATTTATTTTTCCATATCAGTGGATCTTGGTGTATCAAAATATAAATTGAATTTCTGTTTCAGTTAAGATTTAAGGTCCCGTTGTACTTCAGATTGGGATGTGGGGGTACCGTAAGGTTAATTTTGGTTTAAATTAGGGCTTATAGCTCTTAACTGATAGAAATATTTATCTGTAATTTAAGGAGTATCATAATGATGCCTACGGCTAGAGCTGGGCGATGTGACCCAGAGCTAATTGACAATACTCGTACTATTTAGTTATCTGACGATGTGAAAGATCGTGATACGATGATCTATCGATGTGTCGCCCGGCCCTGTTTCACGGCGTTGTAATGGTTCTGTAGGAGGATCTTCTGAATCTGAATGAGAAACCAGTATTTATCATTTCACTCTTGTCTCTCAGGTAGCTCTTCTTTTCTTTCTTTTCTCGTATTATAGATGAGCTTTTTGGATGTTATCGTGCCAATTCTACGAATAACTGCACCATGACCAACTGCTCAAGTAAGTAACCCTTTTCAAGAATTAGTACTCAGCAGCAGGTGTGTATGTGTGCGTGTGGACCTGAAACTGTCGTGTAGTTTTAACAGTACTGTATGATCTCGTGCAGCTCAGTTTATTTCAATATTCTGCTTAGAATTTGGCTCTGGACAGAACTCGCGCTCCCATAACCCATTTCCTTGTTTCAGCTCAAACAACATCATCTCCCCCAGAGACCACCGCAACAACGACCGCCAATGTCACTGCAACGACCGCCAACTCCACTACAACACCAGCAACCTCGAATGCTACATGTAATGTTCTTCATCTTTATGTACCTCACTGCAGCCCTTGCACAGTTTTACACAAATAGTGGCTTATATGTATACTACAGCTGCTGCTTTTGTTCCTCCTTTTTATTTATCCTCAAACCGGACGTGTAGACAGGAATTTTTTTTTCCCTCCCCCTGAAGTCTTGGTTGATATCAAGAAGAACGTTCAATTTCAATAGACTCCTCATTATGACCGTTTCCATCAGTTTCTGGAACCTTCCAGACTGTTTTAAAGTTTCTCTCACGAGTGACACATCAACACAGACTATAAACCTGCAGATCGTAAGTTGACGTCACAGCCATCTGCGACCGTGAGTCCATGGGAAGTAATTGGCGCGGCTCTCGTGAGAGGGAGGGATGGTATTCGCTCCCATCCCTGTCACTCAGCCATCACCAGCCAATCCACTGGCGTCTGTGAGCTCATTCATGCAAAAGGGGTGGATAGCGCCTTCGCTCCGAGTGTGTCAGGCCATCTCCAAGTGCGCATGCGCAGCAGTTCGTAAAGAGGCGGCTGGCAGCACCGCTTGTGACGCAGGGGGCGTGTGCATGTTTGTTGTTTTGGGTGATAGGGAGGCAGCATTTGACGGGTGGAAATTGGATACGACTTAATTAGTGGAGAAAATACGGTAGGGTGGGGGGAGGGGGGTTGGGGGTATAAGGCGACGGTGGCAAGGAAAAACTCCCTCAGTTGACACAAGGAAGAAACCTTGAGAGGAACCAGGCTCAGAAGGAAAACCCATCCTCATTTGGGTGAAACCATAAAATACAAACCATATAAGAAAATTTCATTTCAGTCCAACGTGTAGTCCGGTTGGTTCTACCACAACTGTAAGTTCACCATTTTCAGCTTCCTCTGGCTCTTACTCAGAACACGACCTCGTTACTTAATCCGTATTATACCGGAGAACCCTAACCCTAACCACACGCAGTCAACATACTGAATATATTTTATTTTATTTTATAACGTTTTTATAAACAATATTTTGACTTTCTATTTTTGACAAATATTATCACATGGTCCTTTTGGGGGAGCGTCTGGGCCCCTGTGGTGTATTTTAGTATGTAGTGTCAGAAACACAAGAAAAACCAGTTAGAACCAGATTTTTATGGTTTATCTGACCAATCACCGATCACCTCGGTCTGTCCCGCCCTCTCACCTTTATGCTCTTTCTATTTGGAGATATTATATTTTATAATGAATAATGATGATGTAACTTGTGTGTGTGATTCATTGTATCTCCTTCTGACCAATCAGAATCCAGAACTCGGAACAGTGTGAGATAAAGTAAAGTGATGAATCAGTGGAAAATGCGCACGTGTGTGACAGTGTGAGTGTAAAGATGACATCATCACACTGCTGCACTTCAGAGCATCGTGTGTGTGTGTGTGTGTTTCAGGCGAACGGGATCAAAATCGGACCGCAGCACGCTGCCACTAACTCCACGCTGGCTGGAGGACAGGGAGGACAGCAGGCCGGGGGAGGCTGCTGCTGAATTACCACTTTGCTCCTTTATTCTGCCCCTGACTCCCTTACCCTGTTCCCTGATCCCCTCTGCCCCTCCCTTTTGTTTCCTCTGGACTGGTCGCTCTCACTAATGTTTTCTTAACCCTCAGCTCCACATCGTGTACTAGGTGGCTGTAAACAAAAATTCATACCCAAAAGAAAATCCTCCTCCTGCAGAAGAAGCCCAGGTAGTGACGTGGTGAGATGATGATGAGCTCTGGGTGCTCAGCCACAGCAGGTTCCGGGAGGTACGGTTAGCTAGGCTCCCGCTCACCGGCCGACCCCACACCGGTGACATCACCGTCATGTTTGTGCATTTCTTTTGGTTTTGTGCCCTTTATGTTGACTTTGAGCTGAATTGTATTAAACACTACAAAGTCATCTCTAGTATTTTAATCAGTGTGTGTGTGTGTGTGTGTGTGTGTGTGTGTGTGTGTGTGTGTGTGTGTGTGTGAGGTGGGTGGAGTCTGTGATCATGATTCGCTCTGGAATCCAGAAAAGGGGGCGTGTTTCTGCACTCGACTGGACTTTACTGAGAGACGATGGCATTCTGGGTTAAGCTTGGAATGAATCCGCCAGTGGAAAGCGTTATTTGATATGACATCACACCGCAGTAAATTAGCTAACATCAGCTCGCTGCTCCATGTGACTGGCCACTCAGTGTCGGCTAACTGCTGAAGTAGTTACGTAGCACAAAGGCTAGCTGTGATGAGCTGCTTTCTGATTGGTTGATCATTTTTAACAAACTCCACAGAAACCTGTCACTCAGTAAACCCATGACGCGTGCGTGCGAGAGAGCTGCGATGACATGAGCCGTCGTTAAAATGAAGATTAACAGCAGGATATTTTAATGTGTATTTATCAGGACACTCTGTGTATATAGCGCTCAGTTCTCGCTTTGATGTACGTTAAAGTAAAGTTTGCCCTCTTTTTACCCGACGCTGTGCGAGTAGAGCTTGAGAATGCGACAGTATTCGATGCTGTTTTGTTCTATCGCTTTGAAACTTTAACTTCCTGCCTTTTCTCCTCTTTGTCATGTATAGAAACTTTATAAAGATTTATTATTGTGTATCTGTTTTAATGCCAAATTTGTGTTCAGCCGTGTCTCTAAAACGCACTGTTCGCCTTAAACCGATATCAGAGCGGCGTTTAACCTCATCACGTCACATTACAGATGATGTGATGGAGGATCAGTGTGTGTGTATACACACAAACACACACTCGTCCTGTATACCCGGTTGTATAGATCAGTAATGTCCATTAAAGCCGTCCCTGTAGCGTCAGTCCAGCCCCGCCTCCTCCACGTGTACGGCTCGAACGCCGCCGCCATGTTCTCCTGCGCTTCTCTGTCTCTCTCTCTCTCTCTCAAGTCGAACATCCAGTCCGTGGTGAAAGGGCGTGTGATGAAAAAGCCAAACTGAAGTACCGTTGTGATTCTCCACTATTATTTGCTGTGTTCTCCAAATAAAATGCTATCACAATAAAACATGAATAAAACTCCTCTCTGGACTGGTGCGTGTGTGTGTCCACCTCACAGGAGGAAGGTCCTGGGTTCGAGTCTCGGCCTCAGTGAGGCGTTTCTGTGTGGCGCTAGCATGTTCTCCCGTGGGTTTCTGGTTTCCTCCCACAATCCAAACACATCCACGTCAGGCTAGTTTTCTACTCAAAGTGCCTCTAGGTGTGAGTGCGAACGGTCGTCAGCGCCCCACATGATGGAGTTCTGCTGGAGGTATCAAAATCCTAACCCCGCTACCCCGCCTGAGTCCCAGAGATGAAGGAATTTTTGAAGGTCTGGGTCAAAGGTCAAGGTCAGAGCAAGGTGAAAAGATTTTGGAAATAGACATTTCCCATGAGGTGACACGAACCCATAGATGCAACGAGGGACTGATATGAGACTAAAGTTCCCATAAAAGGACTATTCGCTGCATCATCCGAGCTGTGGGGCGGGGCTACCTTACATTTCCGAGTGACGTCCTAGTTAGTGTCTGTTAGTCTGGAGACCTGTTCAGGATGTAAATCGATGTAAACTGAAGTCGGCGGGGATTGGCTCCAACTTCACGCCCTGGATGGATGTTTGCACTGAAAGCGCCTCCTACGTGGGGTTTATGGTGATACGATACACACAGAGAACTTGGTGTAATGCAGCCCTACACTAACACCTCACACACCGATTGTGTTCATTAGTTTTCTTCTAATCAACTGGTGAGTTTTGTTGGTGTTAATGTATAGGTTATGGAAATGTTGTAATCCGTGTCACTCAGCTTCCTGATACGGACATTCGCCAAACAATTTACACCTGTAAAAAATGTCCCGCCTCCAGTGTTTCATCACACTACGGTCAGTGTAACAGTTCCTTTCAAGGATTAGTGAATATTTATTTTCCTAACCATCCTGAGAAATGCATGGATTAAAATCAATTAATTCCCCAAACTTAAAGTCAGATATGTCGGTGACTAACTCGATAAATATCAATATCCCACTCTCAGTGAGTGTTTCATTAGAGTCCGTGTTTGCTGTGGAAAAACGTATTGTGGAGAGATGGGAACGAAACATAGCGTTATGTTTGGAGAGATGAAAAGACTGAATTCCAGCATAAGAACCTTATCTATCTGTAAAGCATGGTGGTGGTAGTATCATGGTTTAAGCGTTTTGCTGCATCTGGGCCGGGACGATTTGCGATCATTATTGGAACAATGAATTGTGAATTATTCCAGCAAATTGTAAAGGAAAACATCAGGACACCTGTCCATAAACTGAATCTCAAGAGGAAGTGGGGCATGCAGCAAGACAACGATACAAGTACGCAAGTCGTTCTACCAAAGAATGGTTAAAGAATCAAGTTAAAGTTTTTAATAGCCAAGGAAAAGTCCTGACCTTAATCCAACTGAGATATTGTGGAAGACCCGAAGCAAGCGAGGAAACCCACCAACATCCCAGTTGAAGCTGTTCTGTACAGAGGAACCGGCTAAAATTCCTCCAAGCTGATGTGCAGGACTGATCAACACATTTATCCTTGATAGATTAGAAAATGTTGTTGGAATTAATGGAACGGCCTTCTCCTGGTTTAAATCTTATTTAACGGACCGTTATCAGTTTCTGGGTGTATATTTAGGTCCATATGGATCATTGTCAGCAGTGCCAGCGAGGGGATTCTAAAATGAGAACTCCAACCAGTATTAGCACGTCAGCATTCAGAGAACCTCAGGATTACTAGTATCTCAGCAAAAACATAGAGAGAGAGGGGATGTTAGGTATGCTCATATCAGTGTAATGGTTAAAGAAGAGAGTTTGTTAGTGCTGGAACTCTGGCATGACTATAACATCATAACTAAAAAGAGAGGACAGAAGAAAAACAGGCATGAGGTTACTGCATTACGATACCAGTGCTGAGGGAGAGAAGCTGGAGTCTGAGTAATCGGTCTGTCTGTAGGCACAGAGCCCCAGACCGGGCAGTGGTGCGCTGGTGCAGTCCGTGGTCACCGTTAATAAGCAAAAGACAAACAAACAACAAACTGGTCAGCTCGTGATGTTTATTAGCTGTCGGATGTATTTAAAAGACTAAAATGAAGCACTCTGAGATTGGGTGATGCTGCCGATGTTACGAAGAGTGTGACTGTTGACTTATCCAGGAAACTACAGGAGTCGATTAAACAGTGCTTCGAAAGAAAGGGGGCTTGAACATAACTGTTAAAGTTCTCATCTTGGAAACCAGTCGTTCCTCTCCGACACTACAGATGACTTTTCACTGCTGGGGATATAAACTCTTCTACTGAATTGATTGAGGGCTACGATTCCCAGTACACTTACAAGATACACAACTACTTCATGTTAAACTGTAGTGAAGTTTCTGCTCCGTGGTTTGTATTTTTATCTGGTTGGTTAATAAATCTGTCTATGTGAGTTCTGTGTGTGTTCCCAAGAGGGAGAAGCTGGAGACTGAGTGAACGGAGAATTGGTCTGTAAACCGAACCAGAGAACGACAGAACAGAGAGTGGAGATACTGCACCAGTATGGTCCGCACTCACCGTTAAAAAAAACAAGACCGACATGGGGGCACCCTGTAACATGAGGCAACCAGCCACTCCCCTCTTAACAGACCTGGGTTTTCACGTCTACTAGTCTGGGTTTCGACTCCGAAGCAGTGAAATTGATTTTTTGGTTCAAGACCCTAACCAGCATGTTCGACTCATTTCTTGCAGTGAATTGATTCAGTCGAATGGATTTGTCGCTCCTCACTATTGTGTGATTGGTGTGTTCTCTAAAGAACCTTACAGAGAGCACACCAGGGTTCTGTACAAACACAAGTGTGTCCCTAAAATACTCTCTCTCGAGAGGTAAGACGCAGGACGAAAGGACGCAGACTGTACCATTCATTTTCACAACCATCGCCATCTTATCTGCAGGTGAAATATTCACAAGTTCACACTGAAACACAAGAACCTGTATCACTGAGATCATAAAACAGACTGTGGTGATGATGTCACTGTTAACATTCAGACGGCAAAGCGAGTTCAGGTTCATCTGTACAGTAATGACTTATAAACACACTATCCCATTTTCGTCAGGAGAGGATGGCTTCCCATGAGTCTGGATCGTCATCATCATCATCCCGTCTCTGACTTCTTCATAAATGATCCGGATCAGCATTTTCACCAAACTGACAAACAGGAATAAGATTAAACCAAAACAAACCTCCATGTTGCTCACCTCCTGCTCAGAACATCCATTTCTATAAATTATCTCTGCTGTTTTACTACATTTACCAAACCTGTTTGTTTGGATGAAAATTAAATGAAATTGCTATTATTTGGTGTGTGTGCATTTAGCTCGATCCACAGACCTCCCCTCTTCCCACATCAAGTCCTGACCCAGTGGCTGATGGGAAAAGTGAAGCTTCAGCTTTCCTCTGATACAGAGCACGTTTTATTCACATTGGAGCTGATAATGCTGTTAAATTAAAAAGAGCTTTGCCTTTGGCTCAGCTCCCTCTTCACCATGACGGACCGGTCCACTTTACAGCAGAGGCTGCGCCGATCCGCCCGTCGATCTCCCTCTCCACCCCATCCTTCCTTCACTTGTGAACAAGCCCCCGAGATACTTGAACCCCTCCACTTGGGGCAGGGCCTCGTTCCAGACCCGGAGGGTGCATTCCACCCCTTTCCGGCTGAGAATCACGGCCTCGGACTTGGAGGTGCCGATTCTCATTGCACTCAGCTGTGAATCGCTCCAGCGAGAGCTGAAGGTCCTGGTTTGATGAAGACAAGAGGACAATGCCATACGCAAAAAAAAATCTGAGGAAATGAGATCCTATGGCCACCAAACCAGCATTCATACATTTTTTCCGCCATTTTCACGAGAAAACGAGGTAATTATTGGAAGGTATAGCGTGAGTTCAGTCTGTATCAGGACTCGATTAAAGAGAAACGTGAGGTGGTGATCTACACACCTGCTCCTCTGCCATGATCTTATCTAATCTACACTGGGCTTTACTCTCTGTACACCTCATATTAGTTATAGCAAAGTTTTCTTATCTCCAGATCTTGAGAAAATGATCTCGTGACTCGGAGAAAATGACACAAATAACTGGAACTTACACAGTAAACAAATAAACTCATTATCTCTAGAAAACAGGAGGAAATTTAGGAGTGCACCTCCAGTCAGACCTCTGTAAAAAAAAAAAAAATTAAAAAAAAGAACGATTTATATCCTGCAGTTTTAAGGACAGGAGCAATGTGGAAATGCTGGAAAATAAAACAGAGTTTCAGCTGGAACCTGCTCAGGTGAGCTGCACCTGTGTGTTACTAGATTAGTGCAGTACTGACAGGCACCAGTCACGTGGGAACCTGACATCAAGTCCAAAATTAATTGGGGGATTGACTTGTAAATGCACAAACAGGACAAACATTTCATAATTATATTATATTATTAATTATGGTTTTCATTAAAAGGCACGTGTGGTTATTCTAACTACATTTTTAATTAACGTTGTACACAAAATGTTCATTTAAATAATTGCGACTATAGAATGAAAAGGTGAAAAAATCTGGCAACCCGGTGATTGATATCGGCGTGAGGGGAAGAGGGGAAGGGAGAGGGGTGAGGGGGGAAGAGCGCCGTTACGTCACAAAGAAGCCGCGAGGTCGGTCACTCACTCACGCGCCCTGCCCGCCTGCCTCCCTCCCTCCCTCACTCACTCAGTCACTCAGTCATAGCGCGCGCCTGTTTTATCTGAGCGTCCTCTCACGTGAACGCGCCCCCTGCCTGTTGGAAGGTGAGCGCACGAGCGGAGTTGGTGCGTGTGCGCGAGTAAAGAGAGAGAAAGAAGCGAAGCGACCGCGAGGGCTCGAGACCAAGTGGATGAATTCGGGTTTTTTTTGTTTTTAACCCGACAAAAAGTGAATAAAAAGGTGAGCTCGGGCTCGGGTTCGAGGTGAAGAGGCTTCCGGGGAGTCGTCTACGCCGAAAACAAGTCGGAAATTCGACGCTGTTGAAGCGGGATAGCGCCTGAGTGGAGTTTAAATCCGTGAGGTGAGAAAGCCGCTCTCTCTCTCACACACACACTGTATACTGAGCCGCCCTGAGGAAAGATAAGCACACACGGTAAGAAATTTCACCTGATTTGTCCTGAAATTCCGAAAGTCCCGACCCGAACCTGGTGTCTAACCCTGAGGTGATGTTCGAGGGTCCGCGCGCCGCTTCACTCATTCATGTTCACTTTTTTCTATTGTGGAGGTCGAGCGCAACTAACGTAAAGAGTTTATCCGATGAGTTTTCAATGAAACATTCAGCGATGGGAACGAATTGTCCGAGTTAATTTAGAGGGGCGATTTATTATTATTACCATGATCATGAAACTTTTAAATAATAATTGTTTTAGCTAAACTCTCAACTCGCTGGTTAGCTTTAGCATTAGCCCGGCCACCTTTTCGTATCGTACAGCCTAATTAGTCTTGATTCACTTCAGAGGAAAAAAATGTACAAGTGATTAAATAGAATGAACTCATAGTCGACAGATGTGTGTGTATATAGAGAGAGCGATAGAGTCTGAAAGGGTGTTTGGAGCTCGTGTTCTAAATAAAGTGTAATTAGAGCGAGGATAAATGAGTGTGAGGTGCGCGTTGGCTAGCGGAGGCTAATTCAGCGCTACACGAGGTGAAGCTCTCAGGGGTGACGGAGTGTCCACAAAGCACCGTGTAAAAACACCCCACATCTCGAGTTAAAGTGCACCGAGCCCCGCGCTGGAGCGGTACCGGAAGGTTCGAGTCGTGTTCCCTGTGTGCAGGGGTTGTTCTCCGTGTTCTCGGTGGGACTGTAGGCTGGGGAAGTGTCCGAGTAAAGGACAATACTGTGAGGACGAGGAGGAAGGTTTCTCTGGAGGCCAGATGGTCAGTCCCTGTGGGGGATAATTCCCAGAGTTCTCCTCAAACACCATGTTAAACCCAGCGTTTCAGAGTGTATGTCACCGTGTGTGAGAGAGAGAAGGGGAAACGGAGTGTATTTTAATCCTGTGTGTTGTATCAGATGGAAAGTGTTTGTGAGAGTAGTGTGTAAAATGCTAATGAGGCGTTGGAAGTGCTGGCCTGTCCTCATTGTCTCATCACTCCATGCTAACACGCTACAAGCTAACACACTCCAATTACACTTTACACATTGTTTTATACCAAGTTTAATGTTTTTCTACCGTGTTTGTAATAGACTTAAACTTTTAACAGAAACTAGCTGAAAATTAAACTAGATATTTCCCCTTTATATTATGAATTTAAAGTTTTCCGCAGTTGTTAAAAATATTTTCCGTTCAGTGTGTTAAACGGATCACTATGTTCAGGCTCTTATGCAAAAATATTTAATTTACATCACAGGAAAACTTTAACCCTAAACCAAAAACAGCTTTCCATAGCTTTCTGCTTTAATCATTTCACCACACTGTGTGTGTAAGAACGAATGTATCATGTAATTATTACTTTATCCATGTATTAATAAGAGGTGTATGCTGTTACTGCCCTACAAAGTGAATGAACTGTCTGTTACTCAGTGTGTTTAACTCAACATGGCAGCTCTCGTTTGTGTGTGTGCGTGCGTGCGCGCGCGTAGAGCATTGATGAAGCTGTGTGTGAGATGAGACCTTCTCCTTTGTGGTCTAGGAGCTTGTTCACTAGTTGCACACAGGACAGGATGGTGTTGAGGTGTGTGTCTGTGTGTTGGTTCCTCTTCTCTCAGGAACAGGAGCAGTGAGTTAGTGCTTTATACACTGTTGTTGAGCTGCGTGTGTGTTTTGATGTTAGTGTCAGTAACAAGATGACTTGATTATTACTGGGATATAAACAGTGTGGCTCTCTTTCCTCTATCTGATCCTGTAGACTCGTTATAATTTCTGTATCAGAGCCAGGGAATACCCATCCGTCACGCGAGTGCGCGGCCCACCCCGTCACGCGTGACGGAGTGGTATTCCCTGGCTGTGATACAGAGATACAGTGACGGCGTGGGCCGCGCGGTATTCCCTATTTCTGCTTGCCTGTTTCTCTCCCTGCCCGCCTGTGTCTCTCCCTGCCCGCCTGTGTCTCTCCCTGCCCGCCTGT
>JBCNYG010000013.1:153514-166720 GCA_039654305.1 Porochilus rendahli | reverse complement strand
GTGTATATATATATATATGTATATGTATGTATGAGAGAGTTATGAGTATGGCCAACACATGCAGATGTGGTTGTAAGCACACACGTGCTCCTGTGGCAGCACAAAGGGCTTTGGTTTTGGAGGCTGGGTTTCAGCAGGTGGGAGGCCCGGCAGCTGCTCCACTTTAACTACTGCCTGCTCCTTTTGTTCTTTATGAATTGTGAAGACTGAATGAGTGTGTGTGTGTGTGTGTGCGCGTGTGTGCGTGCGCGCGCGTGTCCTTTTGTTGGTAAGGAAAATAGGCTTGGGTGGAGGGGCAGGGATTAGAGGTTGGCTTAAGAGTCAGTTACAACTGACCTAACTGAAGTGGCCGATAAAAAGGAGAAAAGAAAAGACTTGGAAAATGTCGTTGAGGGGAAATGATGAAGGGCTGTATGTAAAATGGTATTTTATTTACAAAGTAGTTTCCACATTTTCTCCCAAAGTTTTATTTCAACTACACCCACAATTCATTGCAGTTCAGGGAGAAGGGCACATGGAACTTTGTAGGGTGCAGGGTGACATTTGTAAGGTGTGTGGCGGTGCGGGGATGACGACTGTACGGTGTATGATGGAGCAGCTGAGCAGCTTATGTAGGGTGGGGGTTGGGGGATATGACCTCTAGGGTATAGGTGGGCACGTTGAAGCAAAGTCTGTAGGGTCAAGGTGGGCGCAGGGCGTGACAGGTGTAGGGGTATAGGTGGATGGTGAGTCGGAAGGGTGTAGGTGGGTGTGACATCTGGAGGATGTAGTATGTGTATCGTGTGTGTGTGTGATTAATAAGTTAAATGCAGTGTGACCAGTGTAATAGTTACAATGAACAGTACATGCATATCATGGACTGTAAGTAGGCCATGCTGGTGCAGGCACTGAACAAATTTTGCTGATGTAGAAAGTAATGGTTTAAAACTTTTCAACATGTATTGCTTGATGTCCATGATTTCATTTAAGTACATTTTCTTATAACTGTGTCCCTTTATATACAAACCAGTCATAACACCAGTCATCCATCTGCTCATCACTGTGTAGGTCCTATTTATGTTACCGAAACACGTCTTCTGTAAGTGGAAGGCAGGGCCTTCATGGTTTGGGCTTGTTTGTCACACAAATGGAGAATTTAAAGGTTTCAACTTAAACCTCGAACCCTAATTTTTGTGTTTGTAATATGCTACAGTGAATTATCCTACTTTTAGGGAACCTGTTACTTCAAAGGGGCATAACTTGGTCTGTAACAATGCTGGTATGTATCAAAGTAACATCCAGATGAATTCTAGAACCCAGGGTTCTTTAGCAGAACATTTCCCAGAACATCTCTATGTTTCTGGTGGCTTTCCTTCTTCATGTATTCCATCCTGCTTTCTCTTTCTTACAGAAGTGACACACATGCACCCTGCTGTCCATATGATGTAAAAGAACATGTGATCCTTTAGACCAGTCCATCTTCCATCACTCCCTGGTCCAGTTCTGATGCTCATGTCTTCATTATAGATGCTTTCAGAGGTGGACAGGGGCATGTGCGCTCTGACTGTACTACAGCTCCACATCCTCATAAGCAGTGGTCTGTAACACACTGTTCACAGCCTCTAGATCGTGAAGTATGGTCTTGTTCATTGCTGGGTACTTTATTTTGCATGGCTCATTATCATTTATTCATTCATCTTCTGAAGTGCTTAATCCTAATTAGGGTCGCGGGGAGGCTGGCACCCATCTCAGCCGACTCTGGGCGAGGCAGAGTACACCCGGGACAGCTTGCCAGGCCATCACAGGGCACATTGATGCAGCCACCACTTTACAAAAATTAGCAATGTTTTTTCTACATTTCTCTCACCACAGAGAGACAGGGACGCCCTTTGATAACCCAGTTAGCTGCACTGGGGGGGGACAACAGTGACAACTCACTGGTAGTGGGACTTGAACCCCCGACCTTGGGATCAGTAATCCAGCACTCTACCACCGGGCCACCACTGCCCCATCGCACAATATATATAAAAAAAAAAACTAAAAGATGAATACAAGAAATATATTCTTAAAACACTATACATGTTATAATTTTATGGTGATCTCGGTCCTGAACAGCACTAATGTGCTTTTATAATAAAGGTTATGAGCTCCCATGCTGTGTGTCTCATTTCCAAAGCCTTAATTGGTAAAGCAAGAGGTGTTCAGATGAAAAATAGTAGAGAATGTGTGTCCAGTAGAAAGGATGAATAACTGCAAAATACCGACCCTGGGTTTGGGAAACTCCTGTGGGTTCCACCCCACCCCCTTCCCAGCCCTGAAATAGTAGTGCCCTAGATAGTGTACATCAGCCATTACTTTATACATAGTGTACTTGGATGGGAAAACAACGAATCATTTAGGGTTTGATCATCATAGCACCTCTGTGTCTGTTTGGAATGTTAATACATATATTTCATGAGTGGTATCCTTTAAAATTTAATGAGTGAACTAAAACTTTCTAACTTGCCAGTTACAAAAGTTTAAGTGTCTCATTTCAGAGAGAGACCATAAAGGGGGACAATTTATATTATATAATATTATAACTTCATTTTATATTGTTTTTTATTCCTCAAATTAAAACTCCAAATTTTATTGTAAAGAACTGTGATTGTGTTTATTTTAAACAAAATGAAACATTCTTTTTAGCTTCTGACATTTCTTTAAATTTAATCTTTTTATTGTTTTAGTTAGAATACGGTCACAGATGTGGATGAAATTGCCCTTTGGGGAATCTGCATTTTCAATTTTCTGTGGGAGACAATCCTCCTTTAAACATCTCGTACCTTTAGTGAGCAATAATCTAGCCTGTTACTTTCTCCAGTCTAACCTGCTGTTTACAGTTGTGCTTGTTAGTTTATATATGTATGTAAGTAACTCTATATAATGATTACGCCCCATGCACAGTGGGTTCTGACTCCTTATTGACATGGACAGTAGGGATGTGAATCTAACAACAAAAGATTCAATTCGATTCCGATTTTTGGGGTGACGATTCGTTTTAGAATCGATTCTTGATTCAAACCGATTTTTGAATCATAACTATTGCAAACAAAGGAAGCCGATTTCACGAGTAACTAAGTTCTTCTATATGCTTGGAACAACTCTTCTATAAGAAATAACAAAATTATATTACTAGACGACCGGTTCTGGAGAAGTACTGATCCGCTTTGCTGGTTCAGAGTCTGTTGGGAGTTCAGTGAAGTGATGGTGTGCGTTGGTCAGTAGTTGGTCGTGGCTGCTGTTCTGGTTCTCGCTCCAGGTGAAGGCGTAACATATGGGCTCGGGATTTAAAAGTTCCTAAAATACTTGACTTTTATTTTATGCACTGCATGTCATGTCAAGCTCCTTCTTACCCAGAAATTATAATATCTGAAGTGCAAGCATTTGCCTTCAATGAAGACGGCGCTGGCTATTTTTTTATTTTTCCTCATCCATGTCAGTGGTAGGCTAAAAGCTAGTTCTGTACCCGGCACTCACTGGAACAATTCACTACGTAGGCCATGTCTGTACAAACACTACGTGCTGTGAGTAAGGTTGGAAATTTGAAAATCGTGAAAATTTTAATCGATTCAGAATGCTAATAAGAATTGCAATTCAGACATGAATTGATTTTTTCCCCCAGGATCCCTAATAGGCAGTTTTCAGCACTGTGTTTCTGTGGGATCAAACTACACAGGCTACCCCTTATACTAACCACTGTGCACTAGGACACACCACAAGACCTGTAGATTTGGAACTGAATAGACCCCAGTAGTCAGGCCATGATAAATCGGTCCTTCTCGAAGTCACTCAGATTTTTAAGCTTGACCATTATTCCTTCTGCCTTCATCAACCTTAAGAACTGACTGTTTGCATACCCCACCTCGTGACAAGTACTACCGCGATGAGATAAATAGCAGTTATTTCCTCAAGGAGATGGATCGTTAAATTTTATTCATTTAAGAGACATTTGTTGAGCTTGAGGTGAATAATTGTATAAGTAGATACTACACATGAACATAAAAAGCAAACGAAATCAAGTCCTTAGTATTTTAATTTTTTTTGGCAGGCTATTTTAAGCATGCTGGGCAGATGATCTCTAAGCATAACAAGTGTTTACTTTACCTGTAAATATTTTCTTTCAACGTGCTTTTCCCATATTAAGTTCATAGTAAAGCATCGGAAAATTGAATGTAGATATTCTTAATGGTGACTACATCGGAAAGATATCAGGATGGTGAGATTTTCTATGAACCACAATGGTGGACGTTTTAGATATAAAGAAGAGGATTGGAGCCAGACAGATTAATACAAGTGCAGGAGTAAAGACATGTTTTAGGAGTGGATAGAAAGAGCAGTGAGTATTATGATTGAAAACAGACTGTCATGGGTGACATGTGCTGCACAGGAGCGTAGGCCCAATTTTTAAAGTAAGGATTTGGATATTTATCCAAAATCTATATTCAGACAATATTCATATGATTCCCTGCTAATACCAAGCCAGCTATATATTATATATGTGTCGCCAATGAGTTATTTGCATAAGAAGCAAAAAAGAAAATTTGAAAGTGTTGCTTTATTGCAGGAATTGAAGAGATGCATGAAATTTTCTTTTTAAAGGTGGAAAATTTGAAAATGTCGTAAATCAGTTGTGCCATAATGACCTGGATCTCACCTGGTAATTTACCAGAAAATGGCATTTATTTCCAGAGGAGTAGTTATGTTTTGTTGATATAATTATTGGTTTTTAGGTACTAATCTGTTATTCACCTTACTTGTCAGTGGTTTTATAATTTATGGCTCATCTTGGTGTTTAGATTTTTTTTTCCCCCATCAAGTTATAGTTGTTATTTTAATAATCAATGAACTTAAACTTGTTTGTGAGTTAAGGAAAGAAGCGATTTAAAAAACAACCACCACGGCATTAGCGATGTCCATCAGAGTCTCGGTTAAAGTCACATTTGTATTGGGTAGCGTTGCATTAGGTGACTGTGTGAGAAGAAGGATAGGGCAGTGTTTCTAACGCATGGGATACCATTGGTAAGGAATAGATGTTGGTAGTGCTCTTTAATGTTAAGGTTAAATTGTTTTTTTGACTCCATGTATGAAGTACAGGATGTGGCTTACTCTAAATTTTTATGCAGCATGAGTGTCATCCTAAACGTATTCTCACTCTGCTAGAAGACTTTTAGGTTTTATTATTTCAAATTCCTAAAACATTCCTTGTTCTAATATGTTCTGTTTGTTTCTTTTTCTGTAGGTTTTGATCACCTGACTCTGCATTCTCTGATGTGAATTAAGGAAACATGGAGCGACATGCTGCGGATTAGCTAGCGGATTAGCTGTTGCTTTAGAGGACGTGTATGCAGTGCACGTTTTCTCTCCCCCTCCCTGTGTCCATCTCAATCAAACATGGCCGACCCAGGAATGATGAGTCTCTTTGGAGATGATGGGAATTTATTCTCGGATGGCCTGGAAGGCTTAGGGGATTGTGGGTTTTCCTCCCAAGGCCAAGGCAATCCAATAAGCCAGCAGTTGACGCATGAGCACCAAGCTTACAACCAGATTCCTACTTCACTCCACCTTTCAACACCCTCTGTTCCCCCTCAGCCTAAAATGGGACATCACTTTGACCACTTTGGGCAGTACGACCCTCAAGGAGGCCGGATTCTGTCTAATGGCCCTGGCCCCAGTAATGGGATTTCATCTCCTCATTCACGCTATCACAGTGGAAATGGCACAGCTGGTGGACATCATGTCTATCCAGGAACCCCGGTTGATGGAAGAGTAGGAGGACCAGGAGCAGGACAGTCATTCCAGGACAGTGGGGGAGCTGCACCTGGGAATAACTGGGCTCCTCAAGGGATGCAGATGCCTGACCAAAACCGGGCCCAGTTTCCCCAGTCGCAACAGCAGGTTCATGGTCACCAAATGGGTCCTTACATGGGGCGCACCGAATTTGGTGGAATCCAAGGGCACAACCAGACTCAGACTCCACCGAGGATGAACCGCTTCCCTCAAGGTCTGCCTCAGGAAACAAACCGTTTCATGGGACACCTGGGAACCAATATGACGTCTCCAGCCATGCGTCATCAATCTCAGGCTCCACCGCTTCAGCAGGCTGGTCAGCAGTTTCTACACCATCACCAAGATTCACAGTTTCCCCAAAGTCCTTCAAAGCAGCAGCAGATGATTGGACGTGGCCACCAGAACATGGGCTTCAACATGAACAACCAGCAAGTCGTTAACAACAGCTCAGGTCAATATGCTCCTTATCCTCAGTATGGCAGCCTGAATCAGGGAATAGCTAGTGCTTCAGGAATGAGCCTCAACACCAGCAGCAACCCCAACGCTCCTGTACAGTGTTACCCCACCCCTGCAGGGTCACAGTGTTACCAAGTTAACCAGTTACCCCCTCAGAATATGCATCCTGCACAGCCCAAAATGCCCCAACAGCAGCCACAGCAGCAACACCTTGCTCCTCCACCACCTCCTCAGGGACCTTATGCTTCTCCACCTTCCATGTCGCCCATGAGGAACCTGGGAGGCAACCCTGCTGGAACGCCGCCCCCTCAAAGGGGACAGGGGCCAGTCTCGCACCCTCAGATGTACGGCACCTTGTCACCCAACAAGAGAGCAATGAATGCACCCAACCACGCGGAGGTTCTCCCACAGCAGCTGCAGACATCTACGTTGCCGTTCCAGCAGGTGCAGCAGATTCGAACTTCACCTGCACTCCCTGTGCCCCAGCAGCCTCTGGGGGCGTCTCCACCACCGCAACTGCCGCAGGGGAACTGGGCCTCCAACACGCACTCATCACCACCAGCTAACCACCACCAAGTGCCTCACATACAGGTGTGTGTGTGGGAGAGAGGGGGGTGTAGGTGGGTTGAAGGGTATATCAGTGGGTGGATATGGAACATTGTGTTTTCATGCAGGTGAGTTGAAGGGGTAAAGGATAAAGCACAGTCATGACATTTAGGAGTGGGGGTGTTTGGTCTTTCGGAAAGTCCTCATTGCGTGCAGGTGGGTGGGGGAGGGGCCGCGTTTGAAGTTCAGAAACATTTTCTCTTTGATCTCCATGTTTTAAAAAGTGCACATTATGCTGATTTATACAGTTATGTTACTTCCTGATTTCAACCTTTTCTGCTTTGTTGAGTTAATGGGTGTAAGTAATGAATACAGTCACACTGGTGATATTAACATGCTGAAGCTTGAATGTTCAACATGTTAAGTGTGTGTGTGGTGCTTAAAGGGAATGCGTCATGAGTTGCTCCAAGGATTGTATTAGTACAAGAGACATTCTCTACCGTGTCCCCCTTTTCTCCTAATGAGTACTCCGATACTACAAAAGCAACACATTCAGGATCTGACAAATTTAATGAAAGCATGGACAAACATTTTGTTCCATTACTCAGAACGCTAGCTGTGCTTCAATGAAATAAAGAAGAAATCTTGCCTCTCTCTTCACCGTGACTCAAGCAAGAGTAAATGCCAAAGTCACTAGTGTACAGGAACCTCTTTTTAAAGCTCTGCCATGTAGAAAGCACCACCTCCTCCACCCATATGCACTTGGTTTCTGTGCCTTTCTGGTTTTAAAGGGTGATCCAGTTAAAGCATTTACATCCCAAGTTTAGGTCAGTGCGAGTTTGGTTTCCTCAAAGCCACTTTGCTAAGCTGCAAATGAAATCATAAGTCTTCAGTCAGGATAATGTCTGGTGGTCGAAATTATCTTATTTTCGAGCCGATGGCTCGGAGATTGATTTGAATTTTACCGCTTTCTCTTCGTAATGGCAGAGGTGTCATTTTCCCCGTGGCCCAAACAAAAGTTAACTTTTATGATTAAACGGCACATGCGCGACTGGTGACCCAAAATATTTAAGCCTGGATTAGAGCTGAGGTCAATAATCATGATAGTCTTATGTTTAGCTTTGCCACAACACTTATTTATTCAAGTTGCCATGGTTACAGTGAGGCTTTAGAAGGTCAGGATTAAATGTTTACCCAGGTACTATCCGGATTTAAGATATAGTACACAGGGAGCACTATGTTATAAACTGTAGTGTGTTGGAATACTCTGTAGATGGTTAATAGTTACGTAGGACACTACACTATCCCATAATTCAACTGGAGGCTTCTAATACCTGTACCAATAAAGATGGTGTCCTGAAGCTGCACCTGTTGATGGTGATGTAGTAAGATATCAGGAACAGTTCTACAATTTCTGTGGATATATGTAACCTATAAACATCCGGGTCAAAGGGTCGGTAAGATGGATGCAAAGTTTTTTGAGTTGTCCTTGTTAATCTCTCTCAGACTCGAACTCGGGTACACTCCTACAGTCATGATGTTGACACTTCACCAACATAGAGTATTCACCTGTACATCACGTCAACACGAATGATTCATCAGCCAATCGGAAACCAGGATTTCTGCTGCTGTGCTTTGTTAGTAGTAGAGCTACTTAAGTATTTCCTTGTGTGTGTGTGTGTGTGTTATGGGAAATACATTTTTACTGATGTTTATTTCCTGCCCTGTGTATCCAGCCTCCACCCCCACACCCAGGCGCCACTGTGCTAATCTCTTAAAACCACCCCCTCCCCCTACAAAAGGGAAATGGTCTCTTCCTGCACCCTCACTCCTCCCTGTCTGCAACCCCCCCAGCCATCCCTCTCTACCTCCCTCCCTCCCTCCCTCCTTCCTTCTTGGCCTGTCACTGTTGTCCTCTCCCCTTTGTGGCTCTCATATCTCTCCAATCTCTCTTCTTATGCTCTCTCTCTGTCTCTCTCTTTCTTGCTCTCTGTCTTTTTGGTATATATATTCACTAACTTTTACACTATTCCATTCATTCTGTCTTTCTATACAAGCTGTCTCACTCCTCTCACACTTTCTTTCAATTTCACTCATCCTTCTCTCTTTGTCTCTCTGTGTCTGTGTCTCTCTATCATTCATGTGTGTAGTGGTGTATGAGGTAATGGTGGTCAAATAGAGGAGGGGTCAACAGGGAAGGCAGATTAGTGCAGGTCATGTGATTCGGCTGTGCAGTTAGACCTCTTCCTCTCCTGACCTCTTTACACAATGATGGGTCTTTAGTGTCCCTCTGCAGCCTGCAGCAGTGTACACATACGTGCACACACTGCCAGTCTCTTCCTCTCCTGGTAGTGAGCTGACATTTGAGGATGTCAGGATTAATTTGTGTGTGTGTGACCTACATGTCGTTTCTGTGCAGTCGTCTGCTAGCCTCAGGGCTCATAAGCTGTCATTTCTTTCTTTTGTCTTTTCCTTTTATCCTCTCTCCTCCCTTCTATTTTCGTTGCTGTATGTGAGAGAGAGTCTGGCCTCCAGAGCAGCAGAGCTGTTTAATTATTGAGTTTAGAGTGTCTCGTTGTGATACGTCTGCAGCTATATCCAAATATACATTGTGCTATGTGTTTTTGGAGTTCACTGCTGAGATTATAAACGGGACTTCACGGTCTAAGGAAAGGTGCGGATGACCGCACTGTATAACGACTCTTCCTTTTCACACTGACCTGCTGAACATGTGTGTCTCAGTGCTTATTACTGACCTACCAGTTATCACCTTCTGTACAGAATTTCTGCAGTCTTGAGTTTTGGTTCAGTTTAAACACTGCAGTTTTATTAAATGTGAAGTGTTGATGGTAGGGCAGGGGTGGTCTAGTGGTTAAGGTGATGGGTTACTGATCCAAAGGTCAGCATTTCAGTCCCCACCACCACCACTGTTGGGCCTTTGAGCGAGGTTCTTAACCCTCAGTCGCTCAGTTGTATAAAAATTATAATTGTAAGTCGCTCTGGAAAAGAGCATCTACCAAATGCTGCAAATGTAATGGTTTAGAGAATGACTCTGATCCCATCGAATGCATTTTGAATCCGTCACCTGATGATGAGACTTTATTTTCACTTTCAGTTGGATGAAGCATATTGTATTGAGAATGTTCAGGGTGAAATATATTCATGAAACTGGAGTCGGAGTTATTGTGTGAATGAGAACAGTTTCAGAGATTTATCAGCTTTGAAATGAGGCGCGTGTGTGTGTGCGTCTGCTATTCAACATAAGTAAAAGGCATCTGTGTGGCTGTGAACAGTTCCACTTGGTACTTGTTCACCCAGCAGTGCAGAAGTTACAATGGTGTGTGTGTGTGTGAGAGAGAAAGAGAGAGAGAGAGAGAGAGCGGTATAAAGCCAGGAGTAGGATTGCAAAGTCAGTGAAACATGTTTACAGTAGAAGTGTATGTTGCAGGTTAAAAGGTTGAGGTGCGCTGCACTGTGGGTATTGTAGTGTACCTGTTCTGTGTGCAGTAGAGCGTGGTGTGCCTCATCTCTTCTATTTCCTGTGTTTGCTCAATTATTCTTTGTTGGAAATAAGGGCTGATAATAAATGTTCACCAGTGAAAGAGTACCTAGAACTAAAGGAACTCCTGAGTGACCAAGTGTAACAGCTTACCGGTCCAGGTGCTGGGGTTTCCCCTGTGATACATGAATCATAGAATCAGAACCCAGGACAGGAAACAGATTAAAACACAGTTTCAGTGGTGTCTCCTCCCTGTACAGATATGTAGACCAGTCAGAAGCGTGTGTGTGTATCATATGTTCAGGTTTAAATTGGGTTGGGAAGTACTGTATGAATAAGGCACCTGTGTAAACTTACCGATGGTTCAGGCCTTGAATCTGAGACATGGCGTTTAAATGGGATGGAGGTCTGACGCATAGGTGCTGGGTTTCGTCAGATGAATTGGGCGTTAGCTCATCCCTGGTCTGCAGTGCACAGGGATGGGTGGTGGGGGTGGCAGAGGAGGATTAAAAGCCTCCTTCAGGGAGTATTTAGCTCTCGGAGTGTGCACTCTACCTGCTAGATTAACCCACCCCCTCTGAGAAATGAAACTTTATACGGAGCATATCACATCCTGCACGGCGGCGGCTGTCAAATTAGAGATGCAGAGAGCGTTCTGTTGTCATTCATGCGATTGATTATTGGATGAGAGGAAGAGATGAGACGCTTATCGGTTAAAGCTGCAGCGGTGGAGGTGATGGAGGTGGATTTGCTCTCTGTGACCTTGTGATCATTTAGCATGCAAAACGCACCTCACGCTTTTAGTCCGTTACAGAAAATTTGCATTTCACCACCAAGGCAAGCCATAAAACCATGATGCAGCATGGCCGAAAGATGATCTGCCCCTAATCACACTCATTCCTTACAAATCTTTTTAAAAACAAATCCAAAGGGAACATTAATAGTGTGGGCAGTACAAGAGAAATCTCAACAGTGCACCTCTGTTTTTATTTTAATGGGTGTAAAAAGCATTTTTAGAGTTGCTGCAGTGTGAGAGAGAAAGGTCTTGTAATTATTTTAGAAAAAAATTAGACAAAGTAAAACAATCTAAAGGAATTTCCAATCATTTCTAAAATCATTGCTCATTACATCATTGCCTTTATTCCGTGCACTAATAACAGCAGCCTCATTGAATATCTATAACGCCCTGTTCGGTCCTGCCCTCGCTCTCTGTAACGCCCTGTTCGGTCCTGCCCTCGCTCTCTGTAACGCCCTGTCCTTGTCCTGTTCTTGTCCTTTCTGTGAGTGTGAAGGCAGATTGAGAGCTTTTCTCACGTTTCATTTGAAATTCTTGCAGCTCTGTGTACTGGTGTCTGTCTATCCGCTCTCCAACACATTTTTCTTTTCTCTTCTCAGCATTCTCCATCAGACACTTCCGAAACCCAGTCCTCCACCCACATGTCCACCCTGAGCTCAACCCTGCAGCCAGGCAGCTGTGAGAATCAGCCACCTGACAGTGAGCCCAAGCCCAAGAAGAAGAAGAAAAAGAAGAAAGTGAAAGTGGGTGAGGAGGCAGCAGAGGGGCAGGATAAGGACGTTAGTACGGGTGTGGGTGGAGCTTTAGGAGTGGATGGAGTGACCTCTCCACCTGAAAAGAAGAGCAAAAAGAAACCAAAGGAGAAAGAGGCTAAGACTCCTAAAACTCCAAAAAAACCCAAAACACCCAAAGAACCCAAGGAGGTGAAGGAGAAGAAGGCCAAGACAACCATGCCCAAACCCAAGAGCACCAAGAAACCCAGGTATGCCACCATCTTTCTGGCTTTCATACTCGATGTGGTGTTTATAACCGACATGGTATCCAGCACCACTGTATACCCACAATGCCCCGTGTGTGTGAATCACTTATAATGGAGTATTGAGTGTTGGCGAAGTCAGTTTTCATCAGTACACAATACTCTTTTTCCCACGTGTGACCTAATGCATTATGGGTAGTCTGTGCTGAGATGGTCCATGCTTGTGGATAGAGGAATAGATGAAAAGATTTCTGAATTCTATCGTATAAATCATACAGATCACAGTTCTCTTCTCATAATTAAAGCTCACACAGCTGTTGAATGGCTATATAGTGACGAGAGAGAGAGCGAGCGAGAGAGAGCATTTTTCTCCTGCTTTCCAGCATGGGGTTGTAATGTGATAGGACTCAGGAATGTGATGCTCTTTCCCTTACCTTCATGTGGAGTAAGGGGTGGAGCCAAAGGTTATCACAAGGAGGAGTGCATGTGTATGAGAGATGGGGGAGGTGTGTATTCATTCATTCCGAATGGTCTTTATTCCTCCGGTGCAGTTTCATTAATCATGTGAAGGTAGATCTCTTCTTTTTAAATGTTTGTCATAATTTTTTTTCCTAGATCAGGGTTGCCAGGTTAAATTCCACTCAGTGTTCACATTTATGCAGATGACGTGTATGTGCATGCACCTGTATGTGTGTGAAAGATCATGTGATGCGTCATGGTCAGTGTGTAAATTTCTCCTCAGATGTTTAATGTTCATTTTCAGGAGCAGGTAAAATTTTAAAACCTGGTTGAGCCACACCCGCTGCTTACATGCATGTGTGCACACGCAGCCTTCACACAGTTCACAAGGCTCCTTCTGCCACCGTAAACCTGTGTGTGTCAGTGGGGGGGTGGGGTTAAAGTGCTTTGCAATGCAAATACACTTTTCATCCTCACTTCATTGGCAGGTTCCCAAGCAACCTTGCATTTTACACACTAGCGCCGCTTTCTCCCCCTCTAATAGTGTGTGTGTGTGTGTGTGTGTGTGTGTGTGTGTGCGCGTGCGCGCGTGTGTGAGAGAGAGAGAGAGAGCGCATACCCCTTCCTTCTCAAATCCACACACATATAGGGCATCCACACACACATCCT
>JBCNYG010000013.1:140843-153414 GCA_039654305.1 Porochilus rendahli | reverse complement strand
TATGACTCTCTGCTCAGACAGGGTGAGGTCCGCCTCCCCTGTCCCCCCGCCTGATTGTGCCAGACTTTGGCGGTGGGCAAACGTCCTCTACTCAACGGCCACCTTTAAGCCTGACCACTTCTTTTTTAACTCCGTGTGTGTGTACGCCGTTCTGACCCCACAGCATTGACGGTCTCACACACACACTCTCCCACTCAGACCTCCTGCGTTTGCGGTCAATGCCGGAGGACAGCGTGCCAAACAGTACATTCTTGCGCTCCTCCCGTCTTCCTCATATTGTTTTTCATTATTTCTCATTATGGTTTTCTGAACCTGCGATGAGGGGAATCTCCGGTGCAGGGTTCATTTAAATATGATTTGCATATTTAAATAGGGACGTGGACAGGGAGGGGTCGGGTACTCCTACATGTGCGCGCAATTCCACGCTGATTTGGATGTTCAAAGGAAATGTGCTTGGGCTCATGCGTACGCACAGATTCATACATCTGGATTTTTTGTGCGTACGACGTTTTCTGGATTTAAGCGTATGACGTTTTTCAGTAAGAATTCCACGCAAGTCTTTGTACATGAGGCCCCAGGAGTTTACGTTATCAGTTGTTACCATTGTACTTACCACGGTTAGCCAATTTTCAATGGTTTGGAAATTAAATTAAAGACGGCTTATAACACAATGTTATAGTGACACGATTTTTTTGTTGTTGTTCATGGAATTCTTCTTGGATGTGCAAGGAAGGCACATGGCACCAAAAAAAAGAACTTGACTAATCATGTGATCAAAGCAGGGGAGCATGGGATTAATTGCACCAACAAACTTATCATAATGGTCCGTAATGATCCAAATTTTATAAATCCACCTGATTTATTAAACCTCATTGTCCCATAATTGTTCATTTTACACCTGATCCTCATTACATCTCCATCTGATTCTATGAAGAAATACAACCAGAAAGGAGTAATCTAAGGAGTGTCTGCCAAATCTATGAAAACTATGAAAGACCTGCCCTTAAAAGGCGTACCTTCTGCTGACTGCAAACAAACAAACAAACAAACAAACAAAAGACCACAATGGGAACCAGAGGTTTAACTTCTTATTGCATTTTAATATTATATAATTAACAATTATATATTTAATAATATACATTTTATTTTTATTATATTATTTATAATAATATACATTATTAATATGAATATTACTAAAAGGTAACATAATTAATGTTATAATGAAGTACAATAATTAAAGAATATTGATATATTGTGTGTTGTATGTTTTGCTCAACTTCGGAATAACCGGATTTTTAAATAACAGAACTGAACACAGAACATAAACATTATATTGAACTGAACTGATTTTACCTCAGAACTTCTCCAATGAGGTACCGGATACCAACCGACTAGCTAACAGGTTCAAGAAACACCTCAGGAAAACCTTTCTCTCATTTAAATCCGTCATTTTGTGACTAAAGGCTTCTGATTACTTATGGATTCGTTTAATTTGCTTTATTTTATATTGTTTTTTAAACAAGCATAGTAGATAGAACCTGTAATAAACCGAGTGTGGTCAGTTTAAAACATCTTCAGGTGTTTCATTGTCTGCTAACACACACAGAGTACTTAGCATATTTAAATTTGCAAATTGATTGTGCCACGTTGAGGTAAATATCATCTGTACTATATTATGAAAATAACCAATCAACTGAAGTATATCAGATCAACCCATCTGAATGTTATTTATTACTGAGTAAACAGTAACGTGTAAATTATACCTGCACGGAAATCATCGTGCGCGGCTTTTAGATAAGAGTGGTAATCAGAGAGGAGCGCGAAGTTTTACAGCACAACCTTCACCTCAGTTCATCTTCACGGGTGAGACAGTGTACCACCGCAGATCCGGTTTAATCCAGTTCCTTCACTTCAAATTATATCCGGTAATCTAATGGGATCATAGAATATTGGCTTTAATGTGGAATTACTGCGCAAAATCTTCCAAACTGGTTGTACTTCTGGTTATCATAGTTATTACTTGATACTTTGTTTTTGCTTTAAAACGATATAAAGTTGAATAAAAGTAAAAAAAAAAAACCCCAAAACAGATGAAACCAGCAGTAACCAGTTTACTAGTTTACAGAAAATGGCGGATGAAGGGATGTGACGTGAATGGCGCCGAGGAGGGCTTTGATTAGCACATAAATCCCGAAACAACACAAAAAAGGAAATATATATTCTCTTAATGTGTGAATTAATAGGTGATTACTACCCAAAACACAACAGTCAGTCAGAGTCCAGGAGTGGGGAGAAGAACTGAGGTGTTTATTAAGCTGTAAACTAAAAGCTAGCAGTCGGATGCTCTCCGGTACTTCAGTAGAGTTCTGAGGTAAGAAGGGTTTAATTAAGTATAAAGTTTTATGTTCTGTGCTGTCCTTTCAGTTGTATTATTTAAACCCGTGTTTATTCGGAGTTAGTGGCGGTGAAACTGTCCGACTGTGAGGTGATGAGATAAACACACACCTGCAGGTCTGGGGACAGCCCTGGTGTAGATTTAAGAACGGTACAGTAGCGGTGATGGTGTGGGTTCGTGTAGGGCGGTCATTTATTTGGGATGGGTTAATCGTAATTGGCTCTCGTTGGAACAGATTCTGCCCTCTGCTGGTTGTCTGTGGGATCAGGTGAAGGATGTGGGGTCTGGTTTCACTCCTGAAGACCTAGAGGGGTCTTATTTTCTGGTTATGGTGTGTTTTTTAAAGAGGAACCACATGCAGTAGGATACCGAGTCTAATAAAACTCTTACAGCCCAGTACGACACGACACAGCACGTGTAGGTACTGGAGAAACTAAAAGTTTTAAAATAAGTTTCTTATAAAATAAACTTATTCCTGTAAATCAGCTTAAAAGGTGAAATTAATATATAGACTCATTACAGGCAAAGTGAAATATTTCAAGCCTTTATTTGTTATAAGTTGGATGATTCTGGCTTACAGCTTATGAAAATCCAAAATCTCATATTAAAATTCGAATATTACATGAAAGCAATTGGAAAAACAAAATTAAATACAGAAATGTTGCCCACTTGAGAAGTCTAATCATACATATGTACTCAGTACTTGGTTTGGGCCCCTTTTGCAGGAATCACTGCCTCAGTGCGGCGTGGCGTGTACGCCATCAGCCCATGGCACCTCTGAGGTGTTATGGAAGACCAGGGTTCTTCAATAGTGGCCTTCAGCTCTTCTGCGTTGTTCGTTCATGTCTCTCATCTTTTGGCGATGCCCCGCAGATTCTCTATGGTGTTTGGGTCAGGCGAGTTTGGTAGCCTATCCAGCTCAATAATCCCACGGTCATTGAACCAGGTTTTGGTACTTTTGGCAGTGTGGGCAGGTGCCAAGTCCTGCTAGAAAATTAAATCAGCATCTCCATAAAGTTTGTCTGCTGAAGGAAGCTTGAAATGCTCTAAAATGTCCTGGTAGACGACTGAGTTGACTCTGGACTTATTAAAGCACAGTGGACCAACACCAGCAGGTGACATGGCTCCCCAGATCAACATGGACTGTGGAAACTTCACACTTGGCTTCCAGCATCTTGGATTGTGTCTCTCTATTCTTCCTAAACACTCTGGGACCTTGGTTTCCAAATGAGATGCAAAATATGGTCTTGTCAGAAAAGAGAACTTGGACCACTGAGCAACCGACCAGTTCTTTTTTCTCCTTTAACCCAGGTACGACGCTTCTGACGTCGTTTGATGTTCTGACGTCGTTTTGATGTTCAGCCTCCCCGAGACAGTAATTAGGATTAAGAAGCTTAGAAAATGAATGAATGTACATTCAGTTCTGTTTTTATCAGGGTAGATGTTAAGATTTATTTCTTATATAATTTAGTGATTTTTGATGATGGTACAAACTAATCTTTTACATGTTTAAAATACTATCAGTGACAAAAGTGAGCAGTGATGTGTGGTCACGAAAAATTGTTAAGTCACTTTTATTATTCAAGTAAACATCAAGGATAGCATTTAAAAAAAGAACCAAAAAATGCAAAGTTTGGACAAACAGTGCTGATCGTTGATTGGTAGTTGGGAAATGGTGATCGGTGATTGGATGTTGAAAAACAGTGCTAATCAATGATTGGTCATTGGGAAACAGAGGCGACTGGTAATTGAAAAAAGAAACAGTGGCGATTGATTATTAGGAAACAGTGGTGATCAGTGATTGGCTGTGGTAAGGAATACAGTCATTGGCAAAAGTCTTGTTGTACATGTGGATATTCACATATAAAAGCCCGTATCTCACCAACCTATTAACCGATTTTTATCAACTGTGACTTAAAGTAACGCTCTGATGGTACTGAATATTATGTGCTGGCATCAGAATTGGAAATAAATTTCTCTACATCTTTACAGCTTCTAAAATGTAAACACAAAAGTAATATAAGACAAAAGTCTGGTCGCAAAAATGTAATACAAAATAAATAATCAAATGGCCTTGTTTATAATTAATTATATAATACTATAGCAAATATAACATCATAGTGAAAATATCCTCTGCAAACATGGCCACGATGGTACCAGACTCCCAGGTGCTCATCATGATGAATAATTATCATTAAAAGAATCAGGCACCTTCAAGATCTTCAAATCACAAATAATAAAAATGTATAAGAGTTACTAAAAATTCTTGAGGCCCAAAACAACCCTATGGTGAGAAATCTGAGCCCTCTGTACGTCTGTAACATAACGGGAAGCAATAATCTGCTGATATTTGGGTCTGGTGATGTTCCCACCCATCTTACATAGCTTTGTGATCCCGATGTACTGGAGGTGACCTTAACCATGATGCTTCACTTTCATACATGACTGGCTCTTCGGTGAACTCTGGGTCCAGCTATTTTCTAGATGGTCAGTAACAACATTGGTGGTGTAGCGAATTAATTAATTAATCAATTAATTAATTGAATTAATAATTCATCTCAAATATAATTTTTTCCCTCCATGTTTCTGCTAGTAACAGTTGCCATGCGTTCCGGCCTTGCTAAGCACGTCATGGTGTTCTGGCTGTGTCTTGTACAGGACATGTGTGGTGGATGGTGTATGATGACCATTGTAAGAAATATGATGTAGAGTTGATGCTGAAGCAGACATTGCTAGCTCTGAGTCCTAATTTTCCTTGCATGACCGAGCTCACATATGTGTACCAATGGAGTCTGAAATTTCTTACTACTACTTGAAAGTTATTTTCATTTGCTTTTCTACAGTTTTTGCAAAAAGATTTCATAAATTGTCTGAAAGCTGCTTTGATTCCTGTATTTTATCTACATTTAGTTAACCAGCACGTTTCATAATTTTTTGCTGATTATATTTTACTAATTACTTTGAATTTGATATTACGTGATTGCGTGATTGAAAAGTTTTTTTTGTCCAGCTTAGAATGGATATGTTTGTCTTTAATTAGCTGTAAAAAGTTTCGCTTTCACAACTCTCAAAGAGCAGGGCAGGTGCGCGCCCCTCTGTTGTGTTGGTCGAAGCGAGTAAAGAGCTGGTTCAGGGTGTTCTGAACGGTGCTGTCGGAGGAGTCCGCTGATGCAGGCGTGTGCTTGTAGCTAGCGAGTGTCTTGGTCCTCTTCCACATATTCCTAGTGTTGTTCTCGTCGAAGTGATCCTCAATGACTTGTTTATATTTGCGCTTGGCTTTTCTGATGCCTCTTCGCAGGGCATGCCGTGCCTCTTTATAAGCCTGCTGGTGACCAGACTAAATCACGGTTTCTGGTTCGGGAACACTTTAGCAGTCTTTGTTGTGGTAACATTCTCAGTGCAGTAATTTATGTAGGAGACCACAGCTGATGTGTGACCCTCCAGGTCCGTCTCCTCTGTGAATATTCTCCCGTCTGTGGAGTCGAAACAATCCTGTAGAGCTGCGGTGGCTTTCTCAGTCCACACCTTAACTGTTTTAACTGCTGGTCTTTGGCTACAGACTTTAGGTTTATAAGCAAGAATCAGGGACAAGGATAGATGAACTAAAAGTCTGAGACGTGGCGGGGGGTGGGTTTTTCCCTCGTCGGAAAACTCACATTTTTGTAGAATCTCTGCAGGGCAGACTTCAGGTTTGCATGATTAAAGTCACCTGCCGTGATTATATTACAGTCTGGCTGCACCGCTAGCTCTTTGTTAATGGCGTGTTGTAGCAGCTCCATGGCTAGCTTAGCATTAGCTTGGGGCGGCACATAAACTGCGGTTATAACTACAGACATAAGCTCTTTCGGCAGGTAGAAAGGTCTACACCGTACCACCAGATCCTCTATGTTTGGACAGCAGTGAATATTTCTGATTATGGCATTAGAGCGCCAGCTGTTGTGATTGTAAGCACACGCCTCCTCTGTGTATTTTTTAACCGGACATGCTTATTCTGTCCGCTTTGAAGGTAGCATGGCCCGCTAGCTCAATTGTGGCGTCCGGGGTGAAAGTGTCCAGCCAAGTCTCAGAAATAACCATCACACAATAATCCATTGGTTGTGAATTAAAGCGCAGTCGTAACTCATCCATCTTGTTTTTGAGTGACAGGAGTTGGTGAGAAATTGGCTCGGAGTGGCTGGTTTGTAGAGATTAGCATTTAGCTTAGCCCTTAGCCCTGCTCTCTTCCCCTTCTTCTGTTTCCTGTGTTGCCGCTGCCACTTCTGCGGGGGGATTGAGAGAAAGAGTTCTGGGGGCTTACAGATCTCTGGCGGAATGAAGTCCCAGCTGCCATTATTGTCGTATGTGGAGCAGTAATTGTCCAAAACCACAAGCAGCTCAGCCCTGCTTTACTGCACATGTTCAGCTTCCAGGGACTGAGCACAGAAAAAAAAATAAGTGTACTACAGAAAGAAAATAAAACACGAATCTGCTAAAACGAGAAGAGGGCCGGGCTGATGCGTCCACCTGCGCCGCACCATTGTGCTAAGTAAGGGTCTGATCATGATCATGGTACTGGAATGTGTGACACTGACCTGAAATTTTCTGAAGATTTAGGGGAAAATCTTTTTTTTGCCCATTTGTATGTATTCAGCCAATATGCAGTAAACCGTGGTAGATGCTGGGTAATATTCCTTGGAGGAGCAGCGTTATCAAATTATCATGATGGCTCATCAAGTCACTGTAACGTGGACAGAATGAATGGCCTTGTTTTCAGTAAAATAATTCTGTAATTATAGGCTTGCTGTTAAAGCGGGCGCGCTTGCGCTTCATCACGCTCATAAACGGCGATTTTCGAGCATTATTAATCGCGCGCCATCGATTTTGGTAAAAACAGCGCCCCGTAGTGTAAAAATTGGCTCTCCATATTGACACTGGTGTCCTTTATACCAATCTGCCGTTCTTGTCGATGTTTAATTGTAGCCATATATAACGTGTATTTTTTTTTTTTGGTTTCTTTGGGGAGATAAGCCAATCAGAGATCGCCTTTCACCGCTGGTTTGGTTAAGTGGCCAAGATGGATGACGAAGAGGAAACGTACTTTTCAACCAAGAAAACTGTAAAATTGGAAACATTTCGCAATGGCCGTTGGGCGGTGTTTTTGAATTCCGCAAAAGGCACTCGTTATGTTAAAGTGTGGGGTGTGAGAAACTAGTCTAAAAAAGGATGTGAAGGTTAAGACAGTGACACAACACACTAATGTTAAAAGGAACCACCACCAAGCAAACAGGACAGAGGACATGCTATGGGTGACACATGGAGAAGAGGGAAGAAGCCAGAAGCAGCTCGAGGGCACACTGGAGGAAAGGGCTACAGGATTTTAACAACAACCACCTGAAATAAAATAGTTACAATTAAAACAAAAAAAGATCAAAGGCAGATCAAAATACTGCAAGTAGACAAATCGTACATTACCTTCTGAACAGACATTACATGTCATTAAAAAAAAAAAAAAGAAATCACTCTCCAAAGCTCTCAGGGATCTTTTCTTGGAGTGTGAAGAGCTCTCCATGCTAATGTCTGGAGTGTGACTGATAGCACTCGGAAAAAATCTTATGAAAAAGCCTGAATATTTATAAATATACAAATTCAAATTATGCTGGAAACAGGCTATATCAATTATATTATAAATTCACTTTCTACACTAATTTTCATACAGAGAGGTAACCCATGTGGTGGCTCTTATTAAATGTTCCTGACTAATTTTAATAGAACCGACCGATACGACCTAATAATAAAATACCCGAATCTGTTTTCCCAACTTATACCTGCTTCCAATTTAAATGATTTTTTAAAAAAAGGACAACGTTTAAGTTTAATTATAAGTTTTGTTTTAACAACAGAAGAATGGCAAACACGTTTCTTGAATCAAACCCTTTTTGAGGACTCTATTGTGGGCTCTGAGTTATTTAGCCGATTGTAACTGAATCTTGATTTTCAATAAACCTAAACCAGTTTGATTTTTGTTTTCCCATGAAGTTCACTCACAAAACAATGAAACACTCTGGTCATGTAAAATTCTCTCACCTCTGCTGTCTCGGACCCAATTTTCTCACACTCGTAGATGGTGCCGATGGAGCGACTGCTGCTGTCGATGGCAGACTGAGCCGTACGCATCACCTCTTGTTCCAGCTTCTTCTGTCGACCTGCAGGTGTCATTGCTCCTTCATCATCATCATCTTCAAAGTTAAAGCCTCTTGCTGCTGGTGTGGCATTCTCTTCTTCATCATCATCTGCAAACGGGTTGTGGGATTTTGGATACATCGCCACTCTTTGGGTTATGTGGAAACACATACCAAAAGAAATTAGAAATGGGAACTTCCTCTCAGGTACATACCTTAAACTAATTTAGGAAAAGCATGTACAGAATGCCCCCACTGCCAAGAGATTAGACCGTGCTGTGACCAAAACCCTAAAACTGGTTAAAATATATTCATACAAATTCTACAAACATTCATAAAGTTGTTCTTGAGATGTCTCACACAGCAGACCCCCTTTCTTTACCTTGTGTACGCATACACACTTTTTATTTGTGTGTTCCTTCACTTGCAAAACTGCTTAATCTGATTAGGGTTAATTAGCCAAATGTGCTGTTGGACTGTTGGAGGAAACCAGAATACCTGGAGGAAACCTACACAAGCACGGGGAGAACATGCAAACTACACACAGAAACGCCCTCACAAAGCCTGGGACTCGAAAGGTGAAAGTCTATGCAGGGATACTTTAGAGGAGGATCCAGTGAAAGTCGAACCTCGGATTCTGGATGAACAATGTGGATAGCCTTCCTTGTTCAAGATTCCTTCTACACTGTACAAATCTCCTACATTACCAACATCGAAACACCCCTGACCATCGCAACTTCTTCGACAGATGACTTCAAACACTCCTCCATTCCTCCAAACACTCCTGTTTCATTTATTCTGGCCCTAATAAATAGTTTTAACTGTGTCTAGCCTGTCTGAAGTTATTAGAACACAAGGTACATCACATCATTATGATATACTGACATGACAAAACTAATATTACTTTAAGATACAGTTTACTCTAAAATAAAATCCCGTTATCCTTTACTAGGGTCTCAGGGAGGCTGGAGCCCATTTCATGACTCTGGCCAAAGGCAGATAACATTTATACTGTTAATATATAACCTCCATTTAAAAAAATCAGAACGAATAAAGTAACTTTGCAAGGTTTTGATTCCGTATATTCCGTTGTGTTTACATTGAGAATGTGTGACCAGTAGCTACCAAGATGGCAATGCAAAGGTTCCCCACCAACACGCTCAATAAAGTGAAGCCTATTTAGGTGATATCTATGGCATGGATATCCTTAGTGGAAAGGAGGAAGCTTGTGGGTAAAGACCGACCCCAGCTATCCACCTGGTCAGGGAGCGCCGTTTCTCCTATTCACTTATCCACATGGTCAAAAGTGTGGCTTCGATCCACGAAATGTGCTGAACGCTAGCCAACAGAGCTACCTGCAATCAGAAATGGGTGTTTTTGGCATAAATTTTGTGCGAAAAGTGAGGAAAAGGTGACTCTTTCAGTTAAAATTAGGGTACTACAAAGTAATGAAGTATTGGTTCCTAATCCATCACTCTCACTCTCCATTTGTCTGTCTATCTATCTATCCATCCTATGCTCCATGTATCTACCTCTCTCTCTCTCCCTCCATCTATCCATTTCACTCAATCTATCTACCTATCTATCTATTTGTCATTGAAACATTCACTATGTACATACAAGTGCATTCATTTCGCAGGCCACGCGCCGGACCTGGTGGACTTGTAGGTTGCATCACACGTCACATCCACCTCGTTCCGTACGCAAGACACGAACCAGTGAAGTACCAAGATTACTATTTACAAAGCAATCTGTCATGAAGACATTGTTGTTTTTAATTTATATTATATAAATTAGTTATATAGTTATAATAATAGTTTATAATAATCTCAAAAAGTCTCAGCAGAACATTGTGTTGTTTTGGGCAAAAACAAAAAGTTTTTTTGTAGTTAGTTCTGCGTGAAGGGAGTAAAAAAGCTGGTAATGCTCCTTAATGCAGGTTACTACACATGAGACAAGAAGTGTAAGAAAGAGACACAAAAAACATAGAAAACTGGAGCTCGATACTTGGGTGAACAGGAGCTGATCCAGACATGCAGGTGTTTGCAGCAATCACTTCCTGAGAGTGATTTGTTAATCACTATGATCTGTTTTATTTGGGTTAAACAGAGAGGTTTTCTGTGATTCAGTGTGAATTTTCAGGACTTATTGTAGCTTTATTTGGATATTTGATCATGGGTACTATGGTAAACATGAATGTTTTTATGTCTTATAGTGAAACCTTGTAATCTTTAAATACAGTGATACTGACTGTGCTCATACAGTGAAAATAGGCCTTGATAAAATTTAAATCAGATGGTAAAAGACGAAGGAAGAAGAGAGAGTGAATTCATGAACAGTAAAACCTTTATTTACTTTTCCATGTCCTTCGCAACAACATACAATAAGAGCTGAAAATACAAACTAACCTGTTTAAAACATTTAGTTTAAGATCATCAGGTACATGAATGATGGGCATTTATCGACATTCGATCTTCTTGATCCAACATATATGCAACTATACCATAACAGAGATCGTTGTTTACTGGTAGCATAACCATGTTATTTAAAGAGGTATAATATTCTGAAATAATCACGAAAAAGATCTATCTATTTGTCATTGAAACATTCACTGCTTAATCAGTCACCGTGGCCTATTACACCACCAATCCACTCACTGAAAGTAAAATCACAAAAGGCCCTAGGGTGACTGGTGGCCCTGGGGTGACTGGTGTGACTGGTGGCCCTGGAGTGACTGGTGGCCCTGGAGTGACTGGTGGCCCCGGTGTGGTGTGACTGGTGGCCCTGGTGTAGATGTTTGAAGTGTTTAAAGTGTTTGTGCTTTTGATAGAAAATCAAAAGTAGGCCAGCGAGTGAGTGACATCAAACTAGGAAATCAGGCACGGGGCAGTTAGAGCCATCTCTACAGATCCACAGAGAACCCGAGGGACTTTATGAGTGTTTTTGATAATAATACCAGTTTCCTGCCCAAAATTTACTACTGAGCTACTTCATCATTTACAACACACCTCATTCACCGCCTTCTGTTTATTACATCAACTTCAACAAACACAGGATAATATTACTTGGAATTTTCTAAAGGAGCAACCTACCTCTTATCTCTGAAAATAAACTCCGATCCGACGAGTCAGAACAAAACACTTCCTAACCGGAAGATTTCTCCTTCTGCTTCTAATGCTGGTTCACACAACCGCCTGTAGTGTCTACAGCGCCACCTACCGTACCGGAGGCTGTGCGCGCGCGCGTGTGTGAGAGAGAGAGAGAGAGAGCATGCCCCTTTCTGATCAGATGCAGACACATGTGGGGCATCACTAAGTACATCCTGTACGCTCAGATCGGCGAAACCACAACAGTAGTGGTTGCATAGGAAGTGCTGCAGTGTGTGTGTGTGTGTGTGCGCACACTTTACGACCACACGCTCGGTTGCTCTGTGTTTGTCCTTAAACAGCTCCGTAAGCTCCGCCCTTACTTTTCTAAAGTTTGAAAGTTGTACTTGACATTGAAGCGCATAGATGACACGGTGGAAGAGATTATGAAGATGTGTTCTTATATGAGTGAGTGAACAAGTGGAGGAAGGAGAGAGAGAGAGGGCAGAAATGAGAGCAGATGGAGTGAGAGGACATGCAGAGCAGAAGGAGGGAAAGGGGAGAGAGGATGGAGGGAGGGAATAAACAGCAAGGGAATAAACTGAGACAGAGAGACACTGGATGGAGGAAGGAGGGAGTAGTGAGGAAATTATGGAAGGATGAGGGGAAAGAGTGTAATGGGCATGTTCCTGCTGTGTGTAAGCCATGTGGAAGAGGAAGGAAGTGAACACACACACAGCCTTTTGTTATCCAATAGAAATTGTTGGTCTCCTCCTCCTCTTTCATGCTGTCTCGTCTTTTACACACTTCCTTTTCTCCTTGTGTGTGTGTGTGTGTGTGTGTGTGTGTGTGTGTGAGAGAGAATGATCGTAGAGGAAATGCCTCCGTGTTTCAGTCACATGCAGTTCCCACACCCTGTTGATTCTCCAGTG
>JBCNYG010000013.1:78554-90741 GCA_039654305.1 Porochilus rendahli | reverse complement strand
GGTGGGGGTGGGGGGTTGGGGTGTTGGTTTTTATATTGGCCCTCTTCAACATCTCTCTTCCCCCTCTCCGTCTCTCTTTCTCTTCCCTCTCTCCCTCTTTCCCCCTCTCTTTTCCCTCTCTCTGCCTGTCTCTTGCTTTCTCTCTTCCCTCTCTCCCTCTTGCCCCTCTCTTTTCCCTCTTGCTGCCTGTCTCTTGCTTTCTCTCTTCCCTCTCTCTCCTGCGCTCCAGATGGACGAGGCGTGAGGAGGCAGATTTTTACCGTGTGGTTTCTACGTTCGGGGTGGTTTATGATGTCCAGAGCCAGTGTTTTGACTGGTCTCAGTTCCGGGCCTTCGCTCGTCTTGATAAGAAGACTGACGAGAGTTTGGAGAAATATTATTATGCCTTTGTGGCAATGTGCAAGCGGGTGTGTCGGATGCAGGTCAGCGACTCAGGTACGACTTCTCTTTTCTTGACACGCATCTCATCTCACTTTTTGTGAATCTCTGCTGAGGCGAGCAGTCCCTGATATCAGAAACTGTGGAAATTTCTGCAGATTTGTACTCGTAATCTTCTGACTTGTTCATCTGAGTCTGGGTTAAAGTTCCTGGAACTCTACTAGAACTGTACTAGATGCGTGAGGTCCTGCACTGATCCCTCTCTTCTACTCTCTGCATAATCATCTTTTACACACACACACACACACACACACACACACACACTCTGACTGCTGCCCAGGGTCATGACATCTCCATGTGATAAGTCTTTTGAAATGTGTTGAGTAACAGTCTAATGCTAATTTTAAGTTTTAAACGTTCTCATGATCAGGTGTTTTGGTGGCCAGTGAACTGTATAGGACCCAGACACGCCCATCGTTCTGCAGAACCTTTAAAAAACAAAGCTGTTTAGATTTTTTTTTTACCCATGGTGCACGTGGCTGTATGATCCCGTGAGTGATGTTTCAGTGTTCACCTGCAGTGTTTGATGGGAACAGAAAGTAATGGCATTCCCTGTTTCCCGGCAGAGCTGGCTGACCCGACGCTCATCATCGACCCCATCACAGAGGAGCGAGCCTCCCGCACTCTGTACCGTATCGAGTTACTGCGGAGGATCAGGGAGCAGGTTCTGCCCCACCCCAAGCTGGAGGAGAGACTCCGCCTGTGTCACCCCAGTCCCGACCTCCCGGCCTGGTGGGAGACGGGAAAACACGACCGGGACCTTCTCCTTGGAGCGGCCAAGCACGGCGTGAGTCGCACAGACTACCACATCCAGAACGACCCGGAGTTTAGCTTCCTGCAGGCACAGCACAAGTTCCTCCAGAGCCAAGGAGCTGAGACGACCCAGACCTCTAACCCCGTCTGCGCCGTGGATCTGATTAAAGAACAGCAACTGAACGACGAGGTCACCCACGATGCCGCAGAGAAAATGGACACGGAGGAAGTGAAAGAGGAGAAATCAGAAGCTGCCTCACCCAAACAGGAAGTGAAGACTGAAGAGGAAGAGAAGAATCAAGAGGAGGAGAAGCTGGAGAGAGAAAATGACGCTGAAGTGAAGAGTGAAGAAAATCAAATGGTTCAAATCGGCGAAGAGGAGAACATCACAGAGTCAGAGGACCCACCCACACTTCCTGTTCCTGTTGACAGAGACGCAACCAAAGATGAGCAGCGGAACCAGACAGGTACGGAGAACCACAATCCCAACCCTGAGAAGACTTTTGGAGATGAAGAGGAGGAGGAGAAGATGGATGAAGATGATAAATCAGAGAAATCTTCACAAGCGGAAGGTAAAATGCTGCAAATTTTTAACGGCCAAAAACATCTTTCACATCTTTTATGCTTCACCTGTTTGTCCAGATTAGTAATCTCGTTAATTCTTCGCTGTTTGTAATATTTAGTAGAAATGCATGAGTAATTACTGAAGTGGCGTGCACGCGGGAAGCGATTCGTCATGACTTGATGTTTATTGAACAACGTGAAGTAGTTAGATTTGGCCCAGCTTTCAGGTGATGTGACTGAAGTGACTACCAATCACAGCGAAGCGATGCCATTGACTGACTGACAGATGCTGTGAACACTGTGTTCCTGTGTTTTATTATTTCCACCTCAAATCATTCACTGATCGTCATCATGCCTCATGAACCTGTATTATACCCCTCAGTCTGTGTAAGGACTGGACCCTCAAACATTGTGAACTAGTACTGAACATACTGCTCACAGTTTCACGCAAACATTTGGGGGTGGGAATTACACAAGATGCTTAACAAGGCAGCCGGTCCTCTGACGTCCAGGTGACGAGCAAATCACTTGGTGTGTGTGACCCTAGCAAAAAAAAACGCTTAGCGACTGAGCAACAAGTGAATCACTTCCTGTGTGTCTGCCCTTGAGAGGTGTTTTTGTACCTCAAACATAAACATACTTATTACACTTTGGTATTAGACTTTAAGGTTACTGTTGTTATTGTTTTTATTATTATATTTACATGGTGATCTTTTAACATTAGTGTGATTATTAACTTCCTGTATCCGTTAGCTGGCGCATCGTCCGACAGGAAGAACTTTGATGAGGAGAGTAATGCCTCCATGAGTACGGCACGAGATGAGACGCGTGATTATTTCGGCATGGATGATATCGAGCCCTCTGTGTCTCAGACGTTTGGGGAAAGAGCCGGGTTCTCCTTCTGGCCCAAGGTAAAAACAGGAAGTACTGAATGTTCCTGCAGATGTACACACAGTACTGAATTTTACTTTACTACAGCAAACCAGTACAGCATTCAGGGACACATGGCTGTTTAAAGGACTAGCAATTCTCCAATCATTCATTGTAAACACACAAACACACACACACTCTCTCTCACTCTGTCGGGTGTGTATTATAGGATCGCTTGATGATTAATCGGATGGACAACATTTGTGAAACGATCATCAAGGGCAAGTGGCCATCCAATAGAAGGCAGTTCTTTGACTTGCCTGGCCCGTTGCCTGGATATGGTGTCATGGCAACGGACAGCCCTGTACCCAGGAGGAGCATGGGAGATTTCCCCATGATGAATCAGAGCAGCTACAGCGGGAGTGATGACATCACCATGTCACCACAGGTCAATAAGGCAAGTCTCTCTTTCGCTCACTCTCGCTCGGTCTCACTCTCACGCACACACAGTTACTGGCCCCCCCATTGCTTTCCTTCCAGTCACGGCCTCCATCTGTCCTCCAGTACCCAGAATTCTCTTCTTCACCGTAAATGTAACTAAATCAGTATAAATCTGAACTGGTATGGAATAGTCTGTACTCGGGATGTGTTGACTCTACAGTACACTGTAATGGAATAGTGATGTATGTGTATAATCACACTATCCACGTCACCCAGTTCCTTTCACTCTGCTTTCTCTCAAAGGAAACTTCTGGTTCATTCAGAACTTTGAACATCCAAATTATATGGAGTTAAAAATGCAGCTGTGAGCGTGTCTCTCAGTCACTGTATAAATACTCATGAATAGAATAAACCGTGGATACATTTCTGCTGCATTTGTCAGACTGGATCTTGTAAAAGAGGATGGAGTGTCGTACTGACCTGTCAGGACTTTAATCACGCTTTCATTCTCAGATCTACAGTACAGCTCTGTTTATCATCAGATTTAGAGCAGCAGTGTGTAGGGACTTGTGCCCTCTGCTGCCTGGAACCTGAACTACAGTTGCACATTCACAGGTTTTTGCCTTATGGACAAACTCCACCCAGCTATAACAACCTACTCTACAAAAGCAATCGCTGCTGTTTATTTCTGTTTTTTCTGATGCATGTGCATTGACTAGTAAGCCCGCTCGCTGTGCCTGCCAGGCTGATGTATACGAATATAGATCTGACTGTCATACTTTTCGCTTGTGTTTATTTATTTGAAATTTGCATCTAATTACTTTTTAAAATATGACAATGATATATGGAAATACTAAATCTGAGGGCACCAAGCTATAAAATTGAAACCCAAGTTTTGTCCCCATTGTGACGTTCACTGTGTGGTGTGTACAGGACGAGGCTCTGAGTCTGTCCGTTCCTCGCCAGCGGAGACGCAGGAGGAGGAAAGTGGAGATCGAGGCTGAGCGAGCCGCTAAACGGCGCAATCTGATGGAGATGGTCGCACAGCTCCGTGAGTCTCATTCTGCAGAGGGTCAGGCCAAAGCAGTGGACCTCACCAAAGCTTTGCATGGCCTAGCTCCTTCCTCTGCCTCCTCTTCGGTGTTCCCCAGCACCATGGCTTCCCCGATGGAGCTGCTGCATGCCGCGGGAGCCTCCAGAGCCAACGGAGCCACACTGGAGGCTGAAATTCCGACACGGAGGAGGAGAGGACGAAGGAAAAACGTCGAGGGCCTCGAGCTGCTCTTCATGGGCAATAAGAGTTCACAGCAGAACACGGTAAAACCTTCAACCTTCTCGCAGAGTTTTAATCCGAGCGTGTTGTACCGAAACATGAACGCCACCTCTGCGCTAACACTTCTGCTAGCATGTCTTCACTACACGTTATAATCTCTCGCGTTTCCTTCGCCTTTACAGGAAGATTCAAACAGGACCAAAGTTTTTGTGGACGGGGGTCACGTGCAGGTCCCGAGACCCGTTCCACCTCCTGCACAGAAAGAGGAGGGCGAGCATCTGAACGCAGAGGATGGAGCCAGCACTAAAGACCTGCAGGAGTGGCTCAGACAACATCCCACCTACACCATGGATGTGCCTGGATACATACCAGTGAGTGATTATTTCACAGGGAGGGACTGAGGGGCATGAAGAACAGGGTCAAGAACCAAGACACGCATGGATTCTCTTATAACTCGTATTACAGAGTGCAGCTGCTGGGTCTGGTCCGGGGAGGGACGGGAGAAAAGTCTGGGTGGAAATTAGTACAGTTGGAGAGTTGATTCATACAGTCTCACTCAAGGTGTGTGTGTGCATGTGTGTGTGTGTGCGCAGAAGAGTGAGGAGCTTCTCCTCGCACAGCTGGGTAAACCGAAGCAGAAGAGGCATCGGTGTCGAAACCCAAACAAGATCGACATCAACACACTGACCGGGGAGGAGAGAGTACCTGTGGTGAATAAGAGGAACGGCAGAAAGGTAACCGGACATCACTCTTTCATTGTTCTGGTGTTTCCTTTACCTGGTCCTCAGTGTAACACCAGCTATGTTATGCTGCAGATGGGGGGCGCTATGGCTCCTCCGATGAAGGATCTGCCACGGTGGCTGTCTGAGAATCCGGAATTCGCCATCGCTCCGGACTGGACAGACATCGTCAAACAATCCGTGAGTTCATGTGATGAACACCAGATTAAAAATCAAAGTATCCTTGTCATTACCTCTTAAAGTTGGACTAGTTAAGCTTTAGCCTCACATCGTCCCCAGGAAATCTGTATCAGAGGCTCTGACCTGTCCTGAAACTGTTTCTGTAAGTAGGGAGAGGATTCTGGGAGTGAATTTGGATCATTAGGAAACACCCTGAGCAACCACAAACGCCTTTTAAAAATCAGTAAAATAAGTGGAGATTTCTATTGTTTTGCTACGCCATGGACACCGAACCCTTTCTTACACCAGTGTTTTATCACGGAGAGGTCATGTTTATGGGTATTTGATCTTGGTCATGTGGTAGATTTTGCTTTGAAGGATGTATTTTTGGCGATTTCGCATTCCAGGTACGCCACTTACTCTGGCTCTTACTCAACAAGACTTTGTTACTTAATTTGTATTATACTCCAGCGGCGCACTTATGGTACAATAAAAAGGATCAGTGTTAAAATAATTATTAAAATAATCTGCGTGATCTGATTGGTCCACTGTCAGGGCATTAAAAAACATTATTCTGAGTGGATAATGGATCTGATGGAGCAGGCGGCAGCGTCATGATCATGCTTTAAATAAACCATTTGTTTGATTTTCTTGTTTTTCTGTGTAGTATTTAGTAAAATCTGAAAAAGGTTTAAAGAGAAGTCGTTACACAAGTCTTATGTACTCTGAGCTAACCTGCATCTGTCATGATTTTTAAAAATATATAAATAACTAAAACATGTTTAGTTTCCTTTCTGTTATGTCTGAGTGTATTACATACTAAAAGTTATTCACCTCAGACTTGGTGGCCGTCTAGACTTTCTGTCTAAGACAATTCAGTGACGTCAACCTCATCTAAAGGGAATAAATGTTAATAATTACGATGCTGTCTGATCAGAGTGAACCGGTAAGACCCCGGAATTAACCCCAGAATTAGCCCAGTTATTACCCCGGGATTAATCTCCATGGTAACTTCTGTGCCTCGAATTTCTTGAAGCAGATTCAAGTTTGATATTTGATATTTGCTTAATCTGAGTGATTAAATTTAATTTTACAGGGTTTCCTCCCCGAGTCCATGTTCGACCGCCTCCTGACCGGTCCGGTGGTTCGAGAGGAGGGGGGCCGGCGCCGAGGGCGAAGATCGAAATCTGAGATTGCTAAAGCAGCGGCAGCTCAAGCGTCTCTATCTGCAGCTTCTTCAGCCTCTACCTCGGGCGTGAACCCCTTCCTGCTGAATGGACTGTTTGGGGGAATGGACCTGAGCAGCCTGCAGAACCTGCAGAACCTTCAAAACCTGCAGCTTCTTATGGGTTTATCCCCTAATCTGGGTGCAGGAGCTGGAGATAACAAGAACGCTGCCACCATGCTGCCCCTCATGCTGCCTGCCATGGGGGCCTTACCCAATGTCTTTGGCCTCGGGGGACTTTTTGGGGGCAACGTGGCGGCTGCTGCTGCTGCTAACATAAACACAAACATCACGGCCACTTCGGAGTCCGAGGAGACAAACAAAGACAGACCACCCAAGGAGGAAGGGGAGGAGAAGAAGGAGGAAGCAGAGAAACCTGCCGAGACCGAGTCGAGCGATGCGACCGCCACGACTGCAGCCAATCTTTCTGCCAATCCTCTGGCGTTTAACCCCTTCCTGCTGTCCACCATGGCTCCTGGACTTTTCTACCCCTCCATGTTCCTGCCCCCCGGATTGGGTGGTTTGGGGCTGCCCGGCTTTACTCCGGCGGCTCTCACTGAGCTTCAGAACGCGATGAGTGGTGCTTTAGGAGGCGCTACAGAGGAGAAGGAGGCGAATAAGGAGACGATGCAGAAAGAGGAGGCGGTAAAAGCCCGCGGCGCTCTGGAGAACAGCGACTCCGAGGAGGGCGAGAACAAAATGGAAGATCTGGCCACCGCGACCGAGGAACAGGACTCTGTGGAGGCAGGAGAGGAAGAGGAGGAGGAGGAGGAGGAAGAGGAAGACATCGGAGACGATGATGACGAGTGACTGAAGAGACTCATCCACCTGAGTGACTTTATGCCTTTTTTACACTGAGGGCTTTTTAAAGAACAACAACACTGAAGTCCCCACACGGAAAGTTTTATCTGATTTTTGGTTTAGTTTTGTTGACGGATAAACAAAACCATGATGAGGGAACACAACGATGATGTCTGTGCAGGACTCCAGCATAACTAACACACACACACACACACACACACACACACACACACAGTAGTGGGAATGTGGATGAGGGTTTGTTGCCTGTGCTGGTGTTGTGCAGGAGAGGAAGACTGAAAGGTCCTGACCCGGTTAGAATCCGAAGGTTCTGATAGTGCTGTGCTGCTTCTTTCTGTTGAGTTGATGTTTGATGTTTTTCTCTCTCTGCTGGTGTTCGATGTTCTGAACTGTGAGTAGCGTCTGGACGAGGACAGCCACCCTCTCCGAGCTGCTGAACCAGAATAGAAAAAGAAAGAAATGAGGATTTAGATTTTGTCGTACTGTTCTGCTGACGGAAGAAGTTCTCACATATCAAAGCGTATACTCGGACTGTTCAAGTCTCTCACACTGACAATCTATACGGGTGAGGAGACGCTCGGCCTGTGGAGACAGCAATAACCGAAGGCAGCTCCTGAATGTTCCACTTTACCACAGTGTGCGTGTGTGAGGGGTGGGGGGTGGGGGACTGGTGGAGGTGTGAGCGAGGGGGTGGGGTTTCAGAAAACAGACGTGTCATGAATTATTGCGGTCGAATTGTCTGCTGCGGATCTCCACGTTGATGCACTGGTGTAAGGATGAAATCAGGTACCTTTATGGATTTGAATGGACTTTTTGTTACTGTAGCCACCAAGCTGAACAGCATTACCTCAATTCTAAACTAGCCTTGAAGTTTACAGACAGAAACGTTGTACATGTTTTTTTTCTTTATCTTTTCTCTCTTTATTTTTCCCTTTTTGTTTTTTTTGGAATCATGTATGATGAATTGTAAATGGCTGCCAACTGTAGTAATGATGCTTTTAATAAAAGTGACTCATGATATTCACTTAGAAGCCAAACATTGAATCGTTAATCAAATCATGTCTAATTTCACCACATTTTTTTAATCATTAAAAAAAAACATAAACAAATAATTAAATAAATTCCAGAGAACCAATAAAGAGACATTTCACTGCAGAAAACCATCGGTCCAAAATACATAGGTGTGCTGCAGCACTGAGTGAAACCCAGCATTAGTTTCCTACACAGACGATTGTTTGTGTAGGTTTTTGTTTTGTATAAATATTAGTACAAATTCATGATTCTCCTCATAATTATCAGAAATCAAGAGGAGCTGCAGCAGCTGTATGTTGGATATTCCTGAAGTGCCTGGATAAGTATTTGTTTCTCGGGAATATAATCACATTAGTGGTGATATAAACCTGATGATCTTCACTGTAAGGTGCGTTTCCTACCTGTTCTGGTTTTTTAATACATAAATGCATTTCCACATTCAGCAGCTGATCCAAAGATTTGAAGAAAATTATTGTAACAGAAAGACTTATTAAACCTTAAACCTCCCCTTAGAAAAGCAAATTTGTTCTTCACCAGACTGCTGTTCTGCTTATGATGCTGGACAGAACAGGTTTAAAAATAAATAAATAAAAATAGAACTGCCACTTATCTTGATCCCACAGATAAATGCACCATGCTCGGTGTTCAGAGGAGAAATTAACAAATACAGAACAGACGAAACTCAACAATAAATACAACAAAATGTTCAATGGTGTGAATATGACCTGGAGAAACCTGCTGAGAGTGAATAAATCCCAGTGTCTGTGTTGGGAAGTAGGTTTAACATCACTGAACACTCCAGTATTGTCTATCCTGTGTTTAGATTCATTTCAATATAAAATCCTCTTCACAGCGTTAAACACAGAACAGCAGGTGAGTTCGTACGAGTCGATACTGAGTAGAGAGACGACTCCGGATGTTTACAGACTTCTGCCAGGCTGTAACTTTGTTGTCCTCAATGTCTAGATTATAAACCCTTTTTCCCCTCATTCAGAACTTGTTTTTTACAGTCAGTCAGTCTGTTGGGCATTTTAACCTGTTGGGCATCATCAGCCAGGTGCTTATTCCCGGTTTCTGTAGCATGAAGCGACTCAGAGTTCAACTTCTCCTGCATGGGACGCTGGTCCATCGCAGGTTTCCTTCCCAGCATTTTCTTTTTTACTCGTATCCATTTATACTGCTCGGTGGACAGAGGCACACTTGTGGTTAAGACCTTGCCCAGGGGTCTTAGCACGGTGGGGGTCGAACAGGGATGTGAACCCATGACCTCCTGATCATGAACCCAGCACCTTAACCACTCTGCCACTGGCCCCACACTTTCTTTATGGGTAAATTTAAGGTATTGGTACTACTGGTTTTATATTATACTGTTCCTATTGTTAGAGGATAGTGAAGGAAGTTCCTCTCAAGGTTTCTTCCTCGTGTCGACGGAGGGAGTTTTTCCTTCCACTGTCGCCGCGGGCTTCTCATTAGGGATAATTTAGTTTACTGTGTAAAGCTGCTTTGTGACAAAATCAGTTGTAAAAAGCGCTATACAAATAAATCTGAATTGAATTGATTCTAGCAGAGAACAGATGTTTCTTATGCATGTTAGTTTTGTCTTTGTAATGTTTGAGTGTCCTCAGCCTTAGGCCTGAGCCACACCTGTTCTTGGTCTAATAGTTACTACTTTTGATTGTACTGGCTCCAGTTTGTCACGTGACTTTAACAGGTAGCAACTTGGAAAATGCAAGTAAAAACCACCTTATAATGAAAATATACATTTGCTCATGTGTGCCTCTCGGCTGTTTGAGTTGGCTGTAAACACAAGGTGTGGTAGTGTGTTACAACGTGCCAGGCCTTCTGATTCGCTGGTCTTCCCCCCACTGCCCACCCCGTTCACAGCGGTATCTCTGTCCATCCTGGTCTGCCTCCTAGCATACTGAGCGTGGAGATTTCAGGTGACTCATCAGAGAAGAGTTTGTACACAGAGCAGAAAGACCATAAATGGGAGGAGGAAGCCAAACATGACATGCAGTGCGCACACTCAAAATCAGTGGTTCAGGGTGAGGTACATGGGGAAGCAGCTTCCTGAAGAACTGTAGAGTTTTTTAGATCAGGAATCGTGCTCTGGTGCTCCACTGGTGTTCTGAAATTAAAAATAAAGTCTGAAATGGAGATAATCTTTGACTTTTAATAATTGGTATAGATTACTGATGGTTTTTAAGATTTGATTTAAAAAATGATTACATTTATTTATTTATTTAATTGAGAACAAGTACTTACAGGCACATTTGAAATGTTCTAATGTTATATCATGTTGACACGGCCGAGCTGAAATCGTACAAGACATCAAATGCTTATAAGCCGTTTCCGAGTGCGGAGTGTTTCACGTCATCGAAATAAATAATACCTGGCTAACTATGCCTGAGGTGCAGTCCGCTAATAAACCGAACCTTTCTGTTAAACACTGCGGTATGAGTTGAAGTGTAGTTCTTCCTGATGAAGGCTTTTCAGGTGATTGTTCCTCTGTAACCGATCACGCTAACTCTTTTTTTTGTTTGTTAGTTTGTGGGTGTGAGAGTGTGTGTGTGGGGTGTGTGTGTGCTCTCACTTTAGTTAAATGCAGAGCCAATTTCCTTATAGAATTTATACAGTAAAGAAAAAAACAAGAAACCCTTCTGATGTTTTGATTGGCTTAAACTATAGTGGGGCGTATAGTGTATTTTCTTTTCTTTTAAAATTATTTCCAAAACCTTCATCTTAAACCTAACAACCACAGTGACTTGCAAAAGTATTCGTACCCCTTAAACTTTTCCACATTTATAACCATAAACTGTATTTTATTTAACACATTTATTTTATTAAACTGGTGCACAATTGGGACTTGAAAAGAAAACAATTTTTTATTGCAAATAAAACTGAAAAGTGTGGCATGAGTTTCTATTCACAACACATTCAGATATTCCAGTTTATCTTGTGGTTGTAATGTGTGAAATTGTAGAAATGTTGAAGGTGTGAGATCACTTTTGCAAACCACAGTAAGTGTTAAGCATCATGTTGGTCGGTAGGACAGATCCACACAACCGAGTGGAAAACTGGGTCTTGGGTACACCGTGGAGGAACACCTGGAGGAAACCCACAAAAGCACAGGAGGAACACGCGAACCCCACACAGGAACCATCACTGAACCCCGGCATCGGAACCAGGACATTCCTGCCGTGAGGTGGATGTGATCATCACCCCACGTTATCTAATCTCAAAATAATGTAAAAAGGCTATAGGTGTAGATTTATCACTAATGAGAAAACCAGAGCACACCAAGGAACAGAAACACTCGCTGAGACTACGTGAAGAGACCGGGAGAGGAACCAGCCTGAAAATGGGGTTGAGGTTGCTGTGGCTGGTGAGTCCCTCATGCACACTTCAATCTCAGTGAAACTCCTGCGCCAGGTGGGCTACACGAGTCCCAGCACTTTGTGCAGCGTGACAGAATCGACCGTCAGTAATTCTACAATCACAGTGTGGGCTGAGAGAAGTGGAGCTGGTTACTGTTAACTCGGACTACACTGCATATAAAGGGTTTGGGTTACACCGCCATCTAGTGGACACTCAGAGTTTCTCAGATTATGGCATCTTGAATCCACAGGATCATCTCAGGAGGTCGTCCTCTCCACCTCCCTCTCTAGTTTCTTCATCAAGCATAAAAATCATATCCAGCGCACACACTCACTCACACACTCACACACACTCACTCACACACATACACACTCACTCACACTCTCACTCACACACTCACTCACACACACTCACTCACACACATACACACTCACTCACACTCTCACTCACACACACATACACACTCACTCACACAATCACACACTCACTCACACA
>JBCNYG010000012.1:50702089-50719642 GCA_039654305.1 Porochilus rendahli | reverse complement strand
GTGTGTGTGTGTGTGTGTGTGTGTGTGTGTGTGTGTGTGTGTGTGTGTGTGTGTGTGTGTTGGCCCTGTAATGGACTAGTGAGCTGATGAGAGTTCTTGCTCTGGGAGTCTGAGAGCCATTTGGTAGATTCCTCCTCCTCTGCAGAGGATTCCTAAAGCCCATTTAGTGTTTGACCATATGGTTCCAAAGCTTTTCAATTTCACAAGGGTGGATCCCTTATATATCATTTATATACAGTACACTTCAACCTAGTTTGATCCTCAAAGTTTATGGAAAGTGCCACTGAGCCCATGGCTTTATTTTTGCTCTGAAATGCACTACAAATTGTGGAACTTGTCATAATTCGAATACTCACATGACTCTGATTTTAAGTCTGTCTCCTGGGACACTATAGGGCTCTTGTTGTCCTTGTGATGGAAACGCCTGCCTCATTTTCTCACTTACATCATGCTCTGTCTGCACCCCATAATCACCCAGTCTGAGTCTCCTCCACCCTACAACTTCTCACACTGATAATGGTCACAAGGTCTATATTTCCCCCAACACTAGATTGTTAAGACAATTTTAGTATTATTTAGCAGTTATTTCTGTATTTGCAACAAGCATAGAAATAGAACCATGATCACATACTGACCTCTCATTTTTCAGAATTCAAAAGGTTCAAAACCTCTCATTTACACTAACTTGAATTTTGCCAGGGTTTCTGCATTCATACCAACTTTTCAGTAAAATAACAACCCACCAAGTGGCACAGTGAGTTACTTTCATCTATATGTCCAGTTCTAATTACTAAAGGGATAAAGGAGTTTAATCAAACACGGTCAGATACATTTTAAAAGACAAATACACTAAAATAGGGGCACCAAAAGTTAAATAAATAAATAAATAATAATCAATAATTTGGGGCAGTGGTTAGCATGTTTGTGTCATAGCAAGAAGACCTGGGGTCCATTCCCAGGCTCAGGGTGTTTCTTTGTGAAGTTTTCATTTCCTACCCATTTTTGTGTGGGTCTCCTCCAGGTACTTCAGTTTCCTCCCACAGTCAAAAAACATGCACAGTCGGTTAACTGGTGGTTTCAAGTTTCTTTTAGGTGTGAGTATGAAGAGAAAGAACTGAGTTTCCTCAAATGTACAGTGGCTTGCAAAACTATTTCCCACTTGGAATTTTTCCCATTTTATATGGCATTACCTTTTTCAAACATAAATGTTGACTATGTTGTGTAGGTACAGTACATTTCATAAACTCCGGGGGGTTGGGGTTCTTGGGCAATCCATTCTATTTACAGTTTGTAGTGCAACAAAATAGAAAAATGCCAAGGGGGGGGGGAATACTTCTGCAACCACAGTACAACATGCATTATTCTGCTATAGGTTTTAAACAAACATGGCATGTTCTGAATCATGTTGGCACAGGTTAGAATAGACCAAGCAAATTGTTTTTTTAATTAAACTTTTTCAGTGTTTCATGAAATACAACGACTTCAAGTTCTACTAAAAAAGACACCAAATTCAACCCATGTTTTAATGCTGTATCGTTTAAACCAATGATCACAGATATAATGTCTTATACTGCAATCAAGGTAGTGCTTCCTAATCATGTCCCAGTGCACTCTCATGGTGTAATGCACTCTTCATGGTGTCAAACACACCTGACTCGGCTTAGGAAGAGCTCCATTTCTTTGGATCAGGTGTGCAAGAGAAAAGAAAACAAATGTAGCCTGTTTGGTAGAGACCACTGGAGTACTAAGTACTAAACAATGCTTCATACTCGTAAACAATCATATGGAAACTATGCTCATTTTTGTCCTTGAAGGCAAAAAAAGTCTTGTGAGTGTTTTCATCTCTGATCCATCTCTTCTAACGCTGTGCTGCAGCAGCAGTAGTGCTTAAAATCTCAGCATAGCGGTAATGAACAGGATATGCGCCATGGCACCCAACAATAAGGGTCATTCCTTTGCTCTCCAGATAATGTTGTGCAAGTCCAGCCATGCGACAGGTCGGATTTGAATGATCTCCAACTGTTGAGATCATTCAAATCATGTTACTGCTCTTCTGGAAGTCCAGGAAATTTGACTTTAACTGGCAGGAAACGTCAACTTAAGAAATAGGATTAGTGTCAGTGGATGTTGATCAGGCACCATCATCAGTTTTTCAGTGGAAGGTGAAGTTTATTTTAGCACATCGAGACTGAACTTAATTAGAAATAGGTCCCAGTAATCTTGAGACCCCAGTGTCCTCTTAGGAGGAGATCATATTTTTTTCCACACAATATTGTGTGTATGTCCTTCTAAGATCCTCGTATGAGAACCAGTGGGTATTACTCTTTTTCCAAACTTCCCCTTGTTTAAAGCATTGATCAAGTTTAATAGTTATTGGGTGTTGCAGGACAGAAGCAGTCTGAAGAAATAAGAAGACACACAACATTAATTTTTGGGCCTCAGGAGGATATATACATAAGAGGACTTGTATCATAGTCACATTACAATTTTATAAAAATGGTCTCATGATATTATTTGTTTGTTCATTTTTCTTTTAGACATTTGTGTATTTATTTATAATTTTTTTTAAGGAACAATATTCAGTATAAACAGCAACAACAACAAACTGGATCTGATTCTCAGTTGGATTGTAACAGGACACCCCATGACTGAACAAAATGGACTTTTGGATTTACAAATGCAAAAGTAGACCTGAAACACAAATGGCATCAGGTTTTCACCTTTGACCCCAGATTTTAAGCAATGGCAGGACTTGTGCTCCTCCATGCTACCCTGTTGGCCATTTCAAAAAGATTAAATATTGTTACCTCAACCAAAGAGGTTATGTTTTGTCTGCAGTTTGTGTGTTTGCTTGACACAAGGATCATGCAAAAAAAGTTAATAATTTTTTTTTTTTCAAATTTCTACCCAAGGTGTGGCTTTGGATAATGAAGACTCCTCAAGATTTTGAAGATGGGCAGAATCCAATTCTGGATCCAGGAAATTTTTAAAGGATTTTTAGAATGTGAGATAGAATGATTATTTATATATATTAATTAATTAAACATTTAAATTAAATTCAGTAAAATTAATCTTTTGAGCAAACTGGTTAAAAAAGATTTTACCCAACCCAAAAATACAATCATATTTCAAAAATGAGCTTCGTTCTAAACCTAGTTAAAATTCCATTATTGGTCCAATAAAATCAGAAATTGACCATCATTCTTATAGGTCGAACATTTACAATTTAAACCTTTTACAGATTGAGCATATTTGGTGGGATCTTAATATTTCAGTTTGTTTTATTTCAGTATTGCCTCTTTTGTTCTCAGGCTCCAATGCAGTCATTATTCTGCAAAGCCAGAACAGGAAGAAGGTTGGGGCAACTCTGTTTTCTTTCTCCACACAAGGACTAAGAGATAAGGCAGGCACAGACTGCTAAACTAACACACCTTGTGCTTTTTCGCTATCTCGGTGTATTTCAAAATAGCAGACATAATCCGAGCACCAGGAATTGACGAATCCCAGCTAATACCGTGGGCTGAGGTTATATTTATGAACCCGGCATGCAGAGCTCTTCAGCACTTCAAATAGCCAAATAATCACTCTATAATGTGTGGAAGGAAAAATGTTCGTATGTGTTAAAGGCTGAATGAAATGCAGTGAAGTATTTCAGTTATGATGGATGGAAGACAGAGACCCGAGTGATCAAGTTACTTCCCAGTGGTCATGTTTCAAAGCTAATTCTCTGTTTAAGTTAATAGAAACATACACTGTAAAGTTCCAGAATGTGCTCTTTATTATATTCAAAGTATGTACACTCTTTTACAAAAAATTACAAACGTTAAAGAAAATTATAATAAAAAAAAATTAAAAAATTAAACTTGGCATAGATTAGCACACAGATCGTGAATCATGCACAATATTTTGGTCTTGTGGGGTTTTTCTGTTAGGCACACTCAGCTTTACGCACTGGCACTGTCTTCTGTGATATGTGATTTCCTGAGCGACGCTGAAGACGCAAGAGATTCTGTTAGCCCTTCTATTACCATTTTTTGAATATCATGCCTTTTGTTTTGGAGACAAAAAGCATTACAGTTTATGGAACAAAACGTTCCATGCTTGGCATTCATTATTCGAAACGGAAACTATTCCTTTCCAGGCCCGGGCAGTTCGCCTAAACAAATCAGAAATCCAAAATGAACAATAACACTGTAGTTACAAACACTGAATCTTTTTAACGTTTTCTTTTTCTCATGACCATTTCACCAACAATGTGAACTGGTAACGTCACAGTAACATGAATACCCTTCAGCAAAATGTCAAGCACTGATAAAATACCTCAAACATACACCATATACACCATATATACAACACGAGCCACCTGTGGCTACAACGAATATCAACTTTATCACAAACACTAGAAAACTCAGCATGCATATCTTACATATACATCTATACACAAGTGCTTAATAATAATTAATGATGAATGATTATAAACAGGATTTGAGATGAAAATGAGAAATAATTGCAAGATTGTTTTTCTTTGCAGTCATCACTAAAAAAAGGTTTCTGGGTTTTTCTTTCTTTTTTCACTCCTCAACGTATGTACTGTGCTTTAGTGTGAGCATCCTACCGTATCTGGTACAAGAAATAAATATACATGTTAATTATTATTTAGGACACAAAAAGGTACAGTTTTGTTTCTGGTCACTCCTGGCTTCTTCTGTTTAATACAAAAAAAAAAATTTACTGGTTCAGCACTGATTTAAAAACAAATATCACACTTCATTTGCAAAAAATGATCCAAACACATTTCCACCGGTTACTGCTGCTAATCCATTAACCAGTGTTTCCTCTGTTTCTTAACCCTCACGCTCTTTCCAGCTCAAGCAGATCCACTGTAATGTGTTACTCGAAGTGCACAAATAAAGTCATGTGAATTTAAGGCATTAAAAATGACCAGGGTTCAGAAATCCTAATAAAAGTTGATTTGAGACCAGCTATCACCTCCGCCACTTCTCACTTCTTCTTACTCACAAGCAAGAGTAAAAAAAACCACTATCACTACAAACAGCAGCCATGGTTGAGGAGGACGAGGAGAAGGATGAAGGAAAGGAGCAGTGTATGATCCAGAGTGGTGTGATTGCTGCCATTCAGGGGTGATGTGGTGGCAAAGATGGCGTCTGTTTCATTCCGAGGGAGAGGCATGTTACAGATGTTTCCCTCGCAACAGGAAATGCACACCTGTACAGATAAATTAGATAGATAAATATCTGAGAGGCTTAAGACACAAAAACATGAGGAATATAATGCAAGCTGCTAAACAAAAACTGAAAATAATAAAACTAATCATTTAAAATGAATGCATTTTTTAATTTTAATGAATATGATTAGAAGCATAAAACCCAACTGAATTCTCATACATGCTTTTGTGTTTCCTGATTCCTCACATACAGTACAGTAGGATCTGTCCACTGTGTACAACTAACTAGTGCTCAGATATGGAAATATGCAAACTCAGGTATGTTGAAGTGGTAGAGAGCTCTCGCAGTCCGTGGAGTGTGCGCAGCATTTAAGCAAGATTGCATGAACAGTTGCCGTTGATTAGTTGATGGTGTCAAAACTCCATTAATTGGTCAAAAGGTTGATGATGATGATGATGAACCTGCTTACCTTTGAACTTTTAGTTCTTTGAAAGTCATAAAGTAAGTTTACTTACTTTTTAAATTAACGTAACAAGTCACTTTTACAGTACTAGGACTTACCAAGAGACCAAATCAGGAGAAAATATGATAAGAAAAATGGAGTGTACCGAATACATGTTTACTTACAAGTAACACACCTGTACACTGAAATGTATCCTGCTTTAAAATGTTATACCTGAACATCCCGCCAAAACTTTTCTCATACCAGCGATTCAGATGTTATTTGTTTTGAGAGGTTTTCCACCGTGTTGGTTTGTTTGTTAGTCTGTCCGATAGTCTGATGTTTGATAGTGTGCAAGATAATTAAAAAAGTTAAGCACAGATTTGAATGAAATTATTTTCTGGAGCAGAGTGTGGTTCAAATAACAAACCATTACATTTTGGAGGTGACCTGCACATGGGATTACGTTGGAAAAAAAATCCTGAAAAATGTCTATTCTTTGTGCCAAAGAAGACATCCACTAGGGGGAGACATTTCATTAAAATTATGCCAAATTATAATAATCAATTTGTGCCTGGTGAGGGGCAGTGGTAGGGTGCTAGATTACTGATCTCAAGTTCGGTGGTTCAAGCCCCACTATTAAGGGATTGTTGCTGCTGCTCTCCCTCTCAGTGCAGCTATCTAGATTACCCAAGACTGGCCATGTCTCTCACTCTCTGTGGTGAGAGGCATGTAAAAGAACCATTGCTGATTTTCGTCAATATTAGTCTGCATACCCATCAGTGTGTTTCTACTGTACTCTGCTCTCACCCAAAGTCAGCTGAGATGGACACCAGCCTCCCTGCGACCCAAATTAGGATTTAGCGGTTCAGAAAATGAATTAATTTGTGCCTGGCGAAGGTACTATATACTCTATGAGTGTCCCTCTAGTCAGCTTTAACTTTTCTTTTAACAGTTCATATTTCTTTTATTTTTTTTTTCCATCCTTCCTTATTTCTCTTTTTTATTTATTTATTTTTTTACAAATAAATAAAGAACTTAGGTTAAGAAGTCACTGATTGAACCATATACACCATTTACATTATAACAATATTACAGTGGATGGAAAAATCAGGAGATCTCATTACAGATCATGATGGCTAACTAGCAAAAGTTAGCAGTGCCCTTAAAAATGCATCAATCATCAATTTTAACGTAATGCAGTCTACGTGTGTATCCATTCATGCGCACATGAAGAAAAACCAACAAACATTGACCTTCACCTGACATTACTGGTACAGAGGATGACTAAATCTTGGGGAACTCCCTGGTCTGTCTAAGGTTCGTTCATTTCCTTCATTCTTGTTTAAATTCTTTGTGCTGCACTAACAGGCAACAGATAAGTTGCACAATGAGAAATGGTGATGGAGAGAAGCAAAGCTTTCAGCACAGATTAGGCAGGCTGTGTGCAGTGGACAGATGCTCCAACTGGCGGTTCACTGTTTTTTTTCCCCGGAGTGAAATCACTCAGCAAAAAGTTAAAGATTAGTGTAAAGTGGTTGTGAACTGTGCTGCAGCCTCCAAACCATGAGTTTGGGTACGGTATAAACTTGTATCTTCTAGTATACTAGTGATAAATAAGCACATACATTTACATTTACAGCATTTAGCAGACGCTCTTATCCAGAGCGACTTACAGAAGTGCTTTAAAGTCATCATCAGTGAATATATTCTTATACTGTTTTGTCAGGACACAGACTATGTATACCGTTGGTCAAAAACTCAGTGGATAGGCGTTGTGTGCAGGTTTTTACTTTTTTTTTTTTTCATGTGTGTTTGTAAAAAAAAACATAGTGCTAGCCAAAGTACTGCCGACAAAGGTAGGTTTTTAGTCGTCTTTTGAAGATACCCAGTGACTCAGCTGTCCGAACATCGAGAGGAAGTTCATTCCACCACCTTGGACCCAAAACAGAGAAGAGTTTAGATGTATTTTTTCCTTGTCCCTTGGTAGAAGGGATCTGAGAGAACCCAGTGCTGTGTAGGGTGCAGGTATATTTTTGGCTTTTTAGGCAAGCATTAATGCTTGAAATTTAATGCGAGCAGCTACAGGAAGCCAATGGAGAGTAACGGGAGTGGTGTGGGAAAATAGGTAGACCTGCCTGGAGTGAGTTGCAGCAGTCTAGTCTTGAGATGACAAGGGACTGAACAAGTATCTGAGTAGCCTCAGTGGAAAGAAATGGGCGAATCCTTCGGATGTTAAAGAGGAGGAATCGACATGATCTAAAAAGATTAGTGATACGAGAAGAGAATGACAGACAATGGTCCATGGTTACTTCAAGGCTTCGTGCAGTGACTGAAGGAGAGATCACAGTGCAGTCCAATGAGATTGCAAGATTTTGATGTGGGGATTTTGATGTGAGTCAGCTGGGATGAACAGCAATTCAGTCTTGCCGGGATTTCAGCTGGTGAAAAGCCATCCATGAGGAGATACATCTTGGCTGATCTTGCAGCATGTAGCTTCTCGGTGATGGCCAAGAGTGCTGTCTCTGTGAAATGTGCTGCTTTGAAGCCAGATTGATTAGGGTCAATAAGGTTATTCTGCAAAAGATAGAAAGATATTTGGTTATAAATAGTGCGTTCAAGAATTTTAGATAGGAAAGAAAGAAGTGATACCGGTCTGTAGTTGCTGATGTCTGATGGATCAAGAGAGGGTTTTTTGAATATGGGTCCTGGCTCTTTTGAATGCTGTTGGTACATGACCAGATGATGATAGTTGTGGTAAAGGGGAGAATTGCATAATGAGATAACTTGCATGATGCCTTCAGTTTGAGCCATGAGTTTGGGAAACTCGGCTGCACAGAGGATGTTGTAGATGGGCAGAGGAGGTCCGTAGATGCAGAGAGTGAAGAGAGGAAAGTGTCAGTAGCAGATTCTAGTGGTAAAGAAGAGAAGTAGAGATGTGGTAGAGACTGAGATAAAGAACAGGAAGCAACAGATGAAGGAGATATAGTGTGGAGGTTTTGCTAAGTGGGGGAAGAAAACTGAAAGCTGGTGTTACGTAGAATAGGTAAGGTGAGAGTAAAGGAAACCATGTGGTGGTGAGAGATGTGAAGTGTGGTGGCAGTCATGCCTGTGACTGGGAAGGGACGACTGAAAACAAGAGCCAAGCGATTCCTTCCTTTGTGTGTTGAAGAGCAGTTGTTGAAAGTTAAAGAAAAGGAATGGAGAAGAGGGAGAAGGCCAGAGTACTGAAGTTTGTCAGAGGGGAGATTAAAATCTCCCAGGAGAATGAGAAGGGTGTTAGTGGGGAAAGTGCTGTCAATTTCTTCCAAAAAAGTGTCCTAGGGGTCCAGGAGGGCGGGCGGTAAATGACAATAATGAGGTTGATTGGAGATGAGACTTTTACTGCATGAAGCGCAAAGGAGGAGATGCCTAGGTGAGACAGAGAGACAGGAGCAGACCCGTACCACCATCTCTCCCAGTTACTTGTGGAGTCTGAGAGAAAGCAGAAAGGGCTGCTGGTGTAGCAGAGTTGTGTGGGGAAATCCAGGTTTCAGTTAGTGCAAGAAAGTCCAGAGAGTAGTAAGGGTTTATTTGAAATGAAGAGAAAGATAATCAGTCCCAGTGATGCACTAGTGTAGAACAATGTATTTAAATCCAGCTCAAACAGCCTAGAGGGGAAACTTAAACATGCGCTAACCTCAATGTTTGACAAGTTAAAAAGCTGAATATCTCTAAAAATTTCCTGGATCCAGAATTTTGTTACAGGTCATGGAGTTTTCTCTGGGCCGTACTACACCCCTTACAATCAAACCAATACTCAATAAAACCATAACACTGGTGGAGGCAAACATTCAGTTTTTATTTTAAAAATAATAAAAATAATTTTTCAAAAAAAGCATGGACCTGAAAACAAGTTTATGAAAGAGATTTATCTCTTTTCTGTAGTTGCAGTTTTCTGCATCTCTCTTGCTGCAGTTATCTAGGACTTGCAGTTGTGGTATAACCAACCGGACTACATGTTGGACTGTAATTAAATTTTTTTATGTGGTTTGTATTTTACAGTTTCACCCAAATGAGGATGTCTTTCCCTCGTAAACCTGGTTCCTCTCAAGTTTTCTTCCTCGTGTTAACTGAGGGAGTTTTTCCTTGCCACTGTCACCACGGAATTGCTCATTAGGGATGTGTAGGGGGTTGTAGAGAAATGTTTAGATTCCTCCCTAATTTAATTTTACTATGTAAAGCTGCTTTGTGAAAATGTCAATTGTAAAAAGCGCAAATAAAATTGAATTGAATTGAATTCTGTCTAATCAGTATCTTGATATGCCACACCTGTGAAGTGGACGGATAAGGTGGTTTTATATAAAGAACATGTGGCTGTAAAAAAATGCATTAGCACAAAGAAATCAACAAATTCTCAAAAATATATAAGAAGTATGTGTTTAACAAAGTGCACAGCTATTATTTTTATATTATTTTTTGTTAACATCCTTCCCATTTCTGGAGGTTCTGCTTTTCACAAAACATGTTTGTACAGACTTTGTGGTTTTGTGCACACTCGGGGTCTTATCTGACAAAACAGTAGGGAGGATATAGCTAAGACATGAAAAGTAACTAATTTGACAAGACTTGTGCTTTGAGTTCAACCTTATTTATATTGGGGATGAGTTCTGTCTGAACTTCTGACCTACAATTCTTCCATGTTTATGAGAGAACAACAGGGTTCTAACCAGCAGGCACACATATACATTTTCAAATGGTTATCACATGGTGCTTGGCCATATTCACTAGAGCTATGAGAATGCTAGATATACACACACACACACAAAGAGAGAGAGAGAGAGAGAGAGAGAGAAAGAGAGAGAGAGAAGGTTAGGGTCACCAGCCAGCTCATTTGACATACTTGTTTGAATACTGTATATTTATGCTGCCACTGAGGTGTGTGTGTGTGTGTGCACATGTGCCCTCAAGGATGGAGATATGAGGGGCCTTGTGCTAATGGTTAGCATGTCATCCTCGCAGCAAGAAAGTCAAGTCCCAGGCTCATGTTCTTCCTTTTCCGATATCCAATCAAAATTAGGATTGTCAAATTTCCTGTCCAGAGTCTGTGTGTACCAACCAAAGGAAAGTCAATAAGGCCATTGTGTCTTTGAGTTGATGTAAACTAGCTGTTATATATCTCTGACTTGCATGATGACAGGCAGAAATAAAAACGAAAAATAGATTTAATATTATTAACAAAACTGAAACCCAAAAAGTTGAGAATCTCCCCTCAGACTCGTACAGAATAATCACATAATCTATCTCAAGTAGACCTTCTTCACCAGGGTGTTAGCATGACAGGATCATGTCAGGTCTTGCGTGATGTAAACACCTATTTACCAGAAACTGTTCACTCTCGCATGATGATGTCCTCATTACCATTAAACTTAAAATAATGACTGAATAAGGTGCTGAATTAAGGATCCATCCTGAGAAAAAAGTACTGTATTGAACCTGCTCCTAAAATGTAAATAAAACCTTTTTATGCTTTTTTTCACTGTACATTTAACGTCAACCCTCCATTTTATTGCCTCAAGTCCAGTGTGTCTAGGTGGATTAGTTGTTTTCCAGTATGAGCTGCTCATGTCTGCTCTGAACTCAGCTTTGGCTTGTTGGACAGCTGCTATTTCAGCCTGCACTATTGGTTAGAAGATCAAACACGGAAATGTGTTTGAGATAGTGGACATATGTTTATAATATGTAGATTTAGGCACTGTCTACAAACGTAGATCTACAAAAATGTTTGCATGTGTAAGTTTACAGAAACGTGCATACCTGATGCAAGAGAATAAGCTGGGTAGTGCAAGTGAACTCAGGTGTGTAGTGGAGGGAAAAAAACACAGATGGTCTTCATTACTGCATGTCCCAGTTCTCTTCAGGATGAAACTATGAAGATGATATGAATATGAATTTGAATATGATGTTCATATAACATGCTAAAAGAAAGTCACTTTTCTAGGTGAACTTGTTAGTACACTGTTAACAGTTAAACAGAGTTTATTAATGTAACACAAGCCACAAACTCTGGCTGACAAACAGGTGTGACACAGGAGTGCATTTCTAAAAATTAAGTATGCACTGTTTTTATTTTTCTGACGCAATAATTCCAGCTATATTCTATAGAAAGACTGTAAACACGTAGTTGTGTTATTTTTTCTTTCACAGTTAGAGGAACTCACATCATTAATGATCATCGGCACACAGGACCCTAGTAGATGGAAAGCCTACTGGCCGCCGGCCTAATTTGAAAGCCATGATGAAAAACCAACAGGAAAGTGGAACATTTTGAATTAAACTAACAAGACAGGTGATTATAAGAAGGCAGAAATCAGTAAGTAGAAGGCAGTGAAAACAAAACTCAGTGTAAACCTTTCCTTCTTTCACTTCAGATTGTAGTCAGGAAACACTGGAGAGATTTATTTTATTTATTTATTTATGTCCTCCAGGGCTGGAGTTAATAAGCAACCATGCAACACCCCACACCCCACCGTGCAACCTGTAACTTTACTGTACTCTCTTTCTCTCTCTCTTTTGCTATATATTTCTCAGTCTTTATTTGTGTCTTTATTCAGTTATTTGCTGAATCACCTAATCCTACTGGGGTCACAGGTAAATCTTAACTGACTTTGAGCAAAGGTGGTGTACACTCTAAACAGCTTGCCAGATCATCACAGGGTCAACACATACAACCATTCAGTGGGCGTGGCCCCCATTCTGTCTCGGTCTAGCCTTCTGTCATGATAACTCCCGGAGACAATAAGGATAACCATAATCGGGTTTGTTGTAAAACCATAAACAATGGCTTGAAGAACCACAAAGACAGAAAACATACTGACAGGGTATGAACTGAAACCTGCCACGAGTGGCGAACACAAGCCGACAAACACACTCTAAGTAGGAAATGAAACCTGCCATGAGGGGCGAACACAACAGAGAGAATGATAAGGATCTGGGAGAAGTGGGATGTGATTGGGACGAGGAGAGAGCGTAAACGAAGAGGTGAGTCCAAAGCACTAGAAGGAGTAGCGGTGCTAACAGGTATACATCCAACGAGTCAAGACACTGAAGTGAGTCTAACGGAGATTTTTATAGAGGATGTGATTAGGTCTGGGAATAAGGTGCAGGTGATAATAATTAGTATTCGGGGGAGTGAGCTTGTGGTGTGTGAGAGTTGGGAGAGAGTTGGCTACAGACAACAGTAAACCCCCCACCCCACCAACTCCCCTCCCCTCCAGGAGCCGTTCCAGGGTTCTGGGATTGTCGTCACAGTGGACGGCCCCTGGGACGAGGTGCTGGTTGACTGGGGTGTTGATGATGGAACTCCTCCATTAGGCCAGGGTCCAGGATGTCCATGCAGGGGACCCAGGATTGTTCCTGTCCAGATTGGCGACCAGATTTTTGATCTTCCCATGGTGCCACCGGGGGTTCGTGAGACCCCGGACAGCGTAAATGGAATCCTTTTCCGCTGCTAGCGGTGGAGTGAGTTCTGTAGCCTCGCCCGACTCTGTGGATGGAGAAATCAAGGGTAATTGATATGGTTTTAGAAGAGAGACATGGAATACAACATTAATCTTATAGGTGGGAGGGAGTTTCAATTTGTAAGTTACAGGATTGATTTGCGCAATGATTTCAAAAGGACAGAGAAAACGAGGACTTGTTGGCTGGAGTCTGATGTTCTGCGTAGAGAGCCACATCTGGTAGGGGGGCGAGTCTGATTGTCTTGTGTCAGCCACTGAAGGCCCACATCGGACGGTGTGCTGGAGGTGACGATGGGTCTCACTCCAGACCTGTTCGTTCTTCCAGAACCATTGGTCTACCGCTGGGGTGTCTGTAGGCTCACTGTTCCATGGGAAGAGCGCTAGTTGTTGGCCAAGTACGCAATGAAACTGGGTCAGTCCGGTGAAAGAGAAACATCCTATGTCCTGGATCTTCTGCTCTGTCTGTCACATTGACTGTGACTCCCAGTAGTTTAAAGAATGCCCTCCAGGACCTTGACGTGAATTGGGGGCCTCTCTCCGTTACCACATCTTCTGGTAGCCCAAAGTTTCGGATGACATTCGAACAGGGCCCTGGCCGTCTCTGCTGCTGTTGAAAGAGCCTTGAGGAGATTAACTTGCAGGCTTTGGAAAACAAGGCCACCAATAACGCTGTTGGAGGAGAGAGAGTATAGCCATGATCCCTGGGTGACCTGTGCCTGGGTTAGCATGTACTGCCTCTAGTAGGGGAAGTCGGAGGTTCCTGGGTACATATTGATGCCTATGGGGTGTTTCTGGTGGAGCAGGATCTGATTCCAGAAGGCGCATGGTAGTGGTCAGCAGAGAATTGCTCCCACTTCGCTGGTTGAATCGTCGACTTCCACTATGAACAGTTTTAAGGGATCTGGATGGGTGAGTACCGGGGCCAAGAGGACTTTTGAGTCATTGGAAGGCCTGGTTGGCTGCTTTGTTCCAGACGAGGGTCTTGAGCTTTTCGCTTTTTCGAGTGTGGTCAGTGGAGTGGTCAGGCTACTAAAGTACCTAATGAATCAGCAGTAGAAGTTCGCAAAACCCAGAAACCGCTGTAGAGCTTTCACCGTTTCAGGTTTGGGCCAGGTTTTTAATGACCTTCACTTTTTCTTCCTCTATTCAGACCCCATGGGAAGGTATCACATAGGCCCAAAAGGATACCTTGGTGGAAGGAACATTTCTCGGCCTTCAGGAATAGTATATTCCAGGGCGTACTCCCCAATGTCCATGACTGCCCTTGACGAAGATGGTGTAATCTCTGCTGATTGGTGGAGTCACCGTCTTGGCGCCACGGAAGTGTGTGGTGAACGTAGCGTATGTGGTGGCCCCATTCATCCTCCACTGCCCCCTGCCCACTGCAACGCCTTGAGAGTAGGGAGGTGATGTAGGTGACTTTGGCCTGTTCGGCAGGGAAGCGAGCGCAGTGCATCTCTATTGCCAGCAAGAACTGCAGAAGGAATCCTTCGCCATTGTCTGTATTTTCGGAGTAGTGTGCGGGGATGATTATAGGAGCTTTGGCGGGAGTCGCTATCATAGGCCTCACCGGGGGTGAGGCAAAAGGGCACGCCATACTTCGTCCACGAGTGATTGGAACACATCCAGCGGAAAAGTGGGCATGGCCTCCATTCTGTCTCGGTCTAGCCTACTGTTATGATAACTCCCGGAGACACGAAGAATTACCTTAACCAGGTTTATTGTAAAACCATAAACAATGGCTCGGAGAGCCACAAACACAGAATGCATAGACGAAGAGGTGAGTCCGATGCGCAAGAAGAAGTAGTGGTGATAACACGTATACATCCAACGAGGCTAGACACTGAAGTGAGTGTAGCGGAGGTTCTTATAGAGGATGTGATTGGTTCCGGAAATGAGATTCAGGTGATGATGATTAGTATTCGGGGGAGTGTGGTCGTGGTGTGTGAGAGTTGGGGAGAGAGTTGGCTACAGACGTGACAATTATAGCTCATTCTCATTTATAATCCTGTTTTATCATAGCACCTACAGAGAAAATAACCAGTAGACACGGTGAAATTTTAGTGTAACACTAGTTCCAAAGCAGCAATTTAGTAATTAAGCTGAGATTATACACAAAGCAGGGGAGTTCATTTGGATGATTTAGATTAACAGCCATGAGATATGACTCTCTAGGGTGGCTATATTCAGAGGACTGGGATAAAGTTGTTTAGGTCATCAAGAATATTCTGAATATAGAGAAAACTAACATTTTTATTCTATATTGAAGGATTGAGATGATGTCACTTGACTTTGCTGGATGTGTGGTTTTATCAGAATTTTAAAGATTTTATCAGAAGTTTAAAGATTTGTATCAAAAAACGCTCATGAGTTTAGATTTTTTTATTAGAAATCTTTTATTACAGTTTAGACATTTATGCTATATAGATGCAATTTGTAAAATAAAACAAACAAAAGATTATTGTTTCTACCTTTAGTGCTTTTAGGAGTCTGGAAAGAAAAGAAAAGAATAATGGCTGCCAAAATTCATTCCAGATTCATTAGTTTGCTGAAACGTTTCACTACTAGAGTCACAGGGACGCTGTAGCCCATCTCTTCTACATTAACTATTACACTCTTACAAACATTGCAGAGATGCATGCTGGGAGTATTTACACTTGAGAACTGATGGTGTTCTAATTAGTTCTCTGTGTGATGATGGAATCAGTCCTTGCTTGTCAATACTTCCCACTAGACACACTCACACACACACACACACACACACACACACACACCGACACAGGATAGTGTTAGGGTTATGAAAATAAAACATTGTTTTTATATTCAGTATGTTCTAATTTCAAGTAGGCAGACAAACTTTCATCAACCAAAACACGGAACATGAACCTTTGTTAGATAATTAAACACACTAAATAAAAGCTGTCTCATTTTTTCAGTCCTAAAATATATTTATTTAGAGTTCGCTGTATATAGAACTAACCCATCAACTTCATTTGAGGTGTCCGCCCGATGTCCGCACATCACTGAGTTATTGCTGATTGGCTGTTATCGCTGGGTTGCATGATGACTGTTGTCACTGACTTTATGCAGAGACTAAAATGATATATTAGTATATGATAATCGTCAAGCTGATTATTTTAAATAATAGTAGTAGAAGAACTTTGAATATTTGTAAATAATATTTCAATTCTTTTATTCAATACTTATTAACAGTGCTCCTGACTCACACATAATAAAAAACACAAAATCTAACCCAGATAGACAAACTTTCACCAAGTAAAACACCACCAAATTGAACTGGAACATGGAACATAAACTTGTTAAACGGATAATTAAACTTACAAACCAGGTGATACAATGAAGGCAGATAAATCAGTGATGAAAAGAACTGATTGTTCAGTGTTAACCTTTCCTTCTTTCACTCCAGACCATAGATGGGATAAACAGGGGAGTTCTATTTGATTATTTAGCAATCTCTTTTGGGGTAAAGGTGATGCTAACGTGCATAATCAGAAGTTGATTCAGTCCTTAAAGGAGCCGCACTACTCATATAACACCAACCACAGACACCCATCAACTGAGATTTCTGTATAGTATATATAGTATATATAGTATACAAAATCGTAATAAATCAACTATATATAGTAATAATAATTATTATTAACATTAAGAATTTCCAGTAAGAACTTAAATACTGTCAATTTAGGCAATTCCTGAAAGTTGCTCCTATATGATTTCTCTCACTTGACAAGTTTTTGGTGGGAACTTTCCAACACCATCCAAGTATCCCACGTATATCAAGATTGATTAATGTTATTAACTTGTTTTTAAAAGGAAATAAAAATGAGGTAACCAAACACACAATCTTAGTCTTGACATTTAAAATACAGCATTAAAAAACCGTAGCTTTAGAGAACATTTCAATAACACAAGAATATCATTAGTTGTTTATTTGTGAACTGCTTGTTCTGTAAAAGTGTAGGATTTTTCTGTCAGAATCAATAATTTTCTACAAAATATATAAGATATAATTTTTCCTAGTAAGAGTCTGAGTGAGTATCCATAGAATGCGAGCGCCACTGTCACCACAGGGTAGTGAGATGCCAGTCCGCTGAATAGATTCACTTCCATATGCATGCTATATGATTGGGTTAAAAGCTTTTCTATTCAAATAAGTAATGCATTGCGCGGCAGTAATAGTTTATTTTTTCAGCTAAAAAAACTAAGATACCTACTGCATAAAGCACATATAGATCTGATTTTTAAAATTAAAAATGTGTGTTTTATTTTTTTTTATTATAGGAGTGTATTTTATTTAAAAAGTGTATTTTATTGATGGTGTAGTGGTCAGCATGTCCACCTCACAGCAAGAAGGTCCTGGGTTCGATTCCCAGCTCGGGCGTTTCTGTGTGGAGTTTGCATGTTC
>JBCNYG010000012.1:50508381-50532980 GCA_039654305.1 Porochilus rendahli | reverse complement strand
CGCCCAGAGTCGGCTGAGATGGGCGCCAGCCTCCCCGCGACCCTAATTAGGAATAAGCGGTTCAGAAAATGAATAAAAGTATTTAGTCTCTTTAAGTGTGGCACGGTGGTGTAGTGCTTAGCACATGCACCTCACAGCGAAATAGCCCTGGGTTCAATTCTCCATCTTGGGCTTTTCTGTGTGGGGTTTGCATGTTCTCCATGTGCTAGTGTGGGTTTCCTCTGGGTTCCCTAGTTTCCTTTACAGTCCAAAGACGTGCTCATTGTTGAATAGGTGTGTGTGCTCTCTCTGCAATGGTTCAGGGTGTACCCGGCCTTCGCTCGGTGTGGGCTGAGATAGGCCCCAGGCTCCCAGCAAGCCCGATTAGGATTAAGCGGTTTGGCAAATGAATGTGAGTGAAGTTTTTGGAATAAATTGGATCAGTGTTCCTAGAAACACAGTAGTAATTTGTAAATGAGAAAAAAAAACATGATGGGAGATCGGAATTGTGTTTGTATGGACTTCAGTGCTTTTTAGTCTTCTGTGAGGTAATTGCTATGGAAAGTATAATGTGTGTGTGTGTGTGTGTCCTTGAGAGCATGTGTAGGTGTGTATACTATTTGTGTGTTTAGGCTGGTTCAGGTGTCTCTGGTAACAGGATCATTCATGCTAAACACCCATCTGTCCCAAGCACTTTTCGGGTGTCGGACTGCTCAGGTCGCTTGTCTTGCCAGCACTGTATTACAGTCCGTCCTGCTAAACGGTCCTCTGGGTGCTTTGGTGGGCCGCAGCTGGTTCCTAAGGGGTCTGGGCTTGATTTAGCCCCATATGGTAAGCGGTGGACCATGGAGAGCGAGAGAGAGACAGAGAGAGAGAGAAAGTGGATGAGTCATGGATGATTTCACTTACCTTATTATTCTGATTGTAAAAGCAACTTGCACTTGTTTTCTGTTTGGTATTTTTCTTCTTTTTCTTGTTTTTTTTTTTTTCTAAACACATCTAAACACTGGCGGAACAGAGAATGAAACTTTAGGCTACACATCTGTTAACAGGAAGGCCACTAAATTGAGACAGAACACGTTGCAGTGAGAATTAATGGCATTTAAACAGAAGCAGTCTCCATGTAAGTCCTTCCGCAGGGACCCTTCGTCTATTTATAACATACAAAATTACTAAATTAGTGAATATCAAAGGAGCCTGTGCAGATGTGATGAATTATAGTACTCATGGACATTAGGATTCTCACTTAAAGCCACCGAGAAGCCATTAAGAGAAGCTTAAAGTGAAGAGAAGGTGAAGGATGATCACGTGCTTCAGTTTTAGTACCTATTTTAAAATTATTATTACTTTTTGTACCTTTTAATAAAACCACACAGTAAATCATGGGTTCGAGTTCAAAACATGGGCAGCACGGTGCTTCAGTGGTTAGCACGTCCACCTCACAGCACCTCGCTCGGTCCTGCGTTCGAGTCCTGGGCTTGGCTAAGGCGTTAAGGTGTGTGTGTGTGTGTGTGTGTTTGCATGTTCTCCCTGTGCTTGTGTCGGTTTCCTCCAACAGTATGCATAGACATGCACGTTGCCCCGGCTCAATGGGCGAATGGCTGTGTGTGTGTGTGTGTGTGTGTGTTGGCTCTGTGATGGTCTGACAAATGTGTACCCCACCTTCAGCAAATGAGTGAATGATGAAAGTTAAAATATTACTGTATGTGGGCATGTTTTCATGAAAAAGTATTTAAATAGCATTTTCTGTTCTATACCTGCAACATTGCATAGCCTGAAATCCAATATTATCGATTCCCACAATTTCCATTCATTCATTCATTTTCTAAGCTGCTTAGTCCTAATTAGGGTCACGTCGAGGCTGGCACACCTCTCTGGGTGACAACTCGCCAGACTAATGCTAGGCTAACACACACACATAACCATTCACACTCCCTCCCACACCTAGGGGCGCTTTAGAGCAGCCAATTATCGTACTGTGCATGTTTTTGGACTGTGGGAGGAAACCGGAGTGCCCGGAGGAAACCCACGCAAGCACAGGGAGAACATGCAAACTCCACACAGAAACACCCACATCGAACCCAGGACCTTCTTGCTGTGAGGCGGACGTGCTAACCACTACGCCACCGTGCCGCCTGAACATCTCGTTCCAAAATCATATTCATGGTACGCTCTTATAACTAGAAGTTCTCATAGAGAAGCGGAGTGCTGTGAGGGGCAGTCAATCCAAGCCTGTATAGTCAGCTTGTACGTGTTTTGTTTATCTCTCCAGGCCTGTTTATTCCTGCATTTTGGCAACGATTGCGAGAACTCTAGAAACAACTGTGCATGCACTACCACATAAATTGAGTCGCCCATGGAATTCTGGGAGGGCGACCAAATCCAACCAAACTGTCAACAACTCATGCTATAATCATGCCATGCATGCGCTACCACATAAATCAAGTCAGGGGGGAAGCACAATTAGTGTTGCTGTTTCATTCGCTGTGATCGCTTCACAGCAATCACTACTCGCTCTCAAGGTTTTGCTCATTTGGGCTACAAGAGCACAAGAATGAGGCTGGGCACTGATGTCAGGTGAGGAAACCTGGCGCACATCAAGTGTTGAGGTCAGGGCTCTCTGCAGGTCACTTCAGTGTTTCCACTCCAACCTCAGCAAACCTTGTCTTCATGAAATTGTTACAAAGGGAACTGTCATGCTGGGTTAGGATGATCAGTAATTGGAAATTGTAATGCTACAACATAGAAAAACAATTACAATTATGTGCCTACAATGTTGCGGCAACAAGTTGGAGAAGAGCTATGTGTTAGTGTCACGGTGAGTCTTTATTAAACTACTTTCTAATAGTTATTAAATGACATTCTCTTTTTCCACTGAATAATCTCTGTGGTGCTGGACCTATCTCAGCCTATAATAGACAGTGGTGGGGCACACCCTGAACAGTTCACCAGACCATTATAAGGCTGAAAATACACACACCCATTCACAGCTTGGGACAATTTGGACTTAGGAAGGAAACCATGCAAGCACGGAGAGAACATGCAAACTCCACACAGAACTGCCCGAGGGATATCAGGACTTGAACCCAGGACCTTCTCGCTGTGAGGAGGACGTGCTAACCACTACGCCACCGTGACGCCCTCTTTATGTATTAGATGTGAATTACACTAAGTTTTATCAAAAACTTACATTTGGGGTATAATCTCTATCATAATCTCTATATTTACAAATAGAGTTTCCACTGAGCATCCTGGATAATATTTTGATAGACGGGGTTTCATATACTGGGAGTAGGTGTGAGAGTGAATGGTTGTGTATTTTGGCCTTGTGATGGGCAAGCTGTTCAGGGTGTTTCGCCCAGAGTTGGCTGATAAAGGGCTTTAACTTACCTGGGACCTAAGAAGAATTAAGTGGACCAAGTAAAAGGAATGAATGAAGGAATGAATGAATTAATGAATGAAGAGCCTGCCTGCATTCAATCAAAAATGCTTCAGTGTTTTTTGTGGGGGGGTTTTCAGGAACAGGTACAAAGAAAAATGTTTACTGTCTCTTGGTTGCAGGATGAAAATGAACCATATACATATATTGCTGCCCAAGAAGATGATCACAAAATGTTCCACCAAGGTGAGTTAACTTTTTCAAAAAAAGAATCCCTATATCCCATTGAGAGCCAAAAATGACAACACGCCAAAGCTCCACCTGTGCAGCATTTACAGAAATACAGTAGCTCTCTGTCCTCTGTCCCACCCCTCCCCTCCCCTCCCCTCCAACCACCCACCAGCCACCCCCTATAATACAGCCCTGCTGTATTAAACACAGCAGCCTGCCCTTGTCAACACACACCGATACTCACAAGCCTGGCCCATCCTACAAAGCAGCAGTGACAATGGAAGGGGTGGGTCTGTCTACACAGAGTCACTTAGCACAAAACAGCCAAGTGATCTCTGAGTATGGACCCATAACACACATTTGAGGATACCAAAGCTCTCTAAGGAGAATAACTCTTGTTATTCTCAACCTATTACCAATCGTCACAGAAGGAGGCAGGGGTAAGGTTTTATTGTCGTCCTATTAATTAATATGATTATTATGGCTTAAGTAGTATTGCATGTATTATAAAGATGCTGATGGTAGATGTGAAAGCTTATCCTTAGTAAAGGCTTACTTGTAGTTTGGCAAAGTCTAATCGCATGAAGATTTACTGCTTAAAGCAGTGTGACCTGACTTTCAATGTGTCCACAGATAAGATCATTGCCTTGTGCTTCCGAAGTGCCATGGAGCCCAAGACAAAGAGTAAGGCAACTGGGTGAGCCAGATGAGCACGTAACTAGACTTAATTAGCATTCAAATAATTAAAATAAACCATCTGTTAGTAAACAAATAATTATGCAGTAGGACATCTAACACTCTAAGCACTGCATGTGTGTGCACGGATCTAACATATGGTTAAAAAAAAAATCCTTCTTGGCTCTTGCACATTCAAGTGTCTTGCTCTCACTTCAATACAAAGACTGCATAGAGGAATACTGTTACAGGTTCAACCAGCTGTCAGCACAGGACCATGTTTCCAGGTCATCCCATTATCCCAGAACACAGAGGCAGGACATAGAGAAACAGTGTGACTGCATTTTCCATAGTGCTGTTGATATAGAAAACCTGTTTTCCCTAGGTGGAGGACATTACCGAGCCTAAGGGAGAGCAATAAATGTTGGGCCAAATATAGCATCCTGGGTCCCAGTTCTGACGTTCCAGTGAAAACATCTTTGGTGCCCATACCTCCCAGACTCAAAGAGAAGACCAAAACCATTATTGGGACTCCTTCAGTGTCACATTTCCCTCAGCTTAGCCATTCAGCTCCAAGCCTGTCCCTTCTTGATGCGAGTTTTCTATTACAAGTACGGACCAATATACACAACAGTAAGTGCTGGGGAAGTCTCAGAAATCACCAGTATAACTAAAGTACCTGATGCACTTTAACAATGCAATTCCTCAATGCCTTACAGGGCTCAGTACCAGTAGTGATGAAGGACAAAAGGTAAGATGCTTCCTACTGGCCTTGAGATTAATAAATTTGTTATAATTTTTTCCTTGAATTTTATCTTTTATATTTTTACATTTAGGAGCCACTCCCCATTCCATGCCCACGCACTCCCAAACAGTTAGCCCCACTTGACCAAGAACACTGGAATGACCACATGCTTTCAAACTTCCAGTGTCCATTGGAACCCAAGGTGACCAGCCTCTTATCTCTTGGTTTCAAGCAAAAGAGAGAGAAGTTCTCCAGAGTGAGCTCCAGAGCATCAAGAGATACAGGAAGGGGCAGTGAGGACAGCAGCTGTAGCAGTCAAAGTTCTCTGGATGCAGAGGAAGTAAACAGCATTCACAGGCCAGGGCAAATGTTTGGGACCTTACAGAGAACAACACATGGTGTGTTAGTGCCCCCTGCACCTGCTCAACCAATAATGAATTCTCGGATTACAGAAGTCATTAACTCAAACACACCCATGCCCATAAAATCTAAATTCATACAGAGGCAAAAGCCTAAGGCAGTGGGCATGCAGAACTCAGAGAAAGAACTTTCTGAAATGGAGGAACTTTTTGAGAGAACTTTGGACATGCAACAAGAATGTGAGTCTACGGATGATAGATCAATCCATTTAGCAGACATTCTTAAAATGAACAAAAGTGTGGAATTAATAGGATCTCTCTCCAATGAACTTGAACCTAAGGATGAAACTACTAAGTTCAGCCCTTTTGTTGACACTGAGGAACACCATGTCTCTGCTGTGAGTGATGCATTACATCCTGTTCCACCAGAGACCAGGAAATCCAGTAAGAAAAACAGAGCTGAGAAAATAAAATGCAGATCTTCTTGCAATAATCAAATAGGTAATGTCTTGGACCAAATAAATACAAAACGGAATTATGGCAAGCCCAAAAAGAATAGAAGGAATCAATCATCGCAGGGCATGACTAAAGTGATTGCCCTCATAGATAACATTACTTGTGATGAGATCAGCAGTAATTTAGATTGGCCAAAGATGGCACCCATAAAACATGGTCCTGAACTCAAGGATATGCATTTGAACTGGAAGAGGACTCCAGAGTCTCTGGACCAAGTAAAGCAGAGTGAAACAAAAAAGATATCAAACAAACACCAAAGTCAAAAGCAACTTCTGAACCGGGACACGAAGACAACAAGGCAAGCTAAAAGGCCGGAACCTTCAGGCACACCCAAAACAAAATCATCTCTGGACTATGTCAGTTACAGAGATATGTTTCTGGAAATTCTTCAGGCAGATGAAGGACCAGCTATTTTTGAAATGTTTGCCACTCCAATATATGAAAACCTTAGAACAGGTAGTTCTGCAGACAGGCCCAAGCAGGTCCAGTCTGCCTCTCAATTTAAGAGACAACTAAGTGGAAAACAGAGACCTAAAAAAACAGTTGAAGGTAACAGAAGGAAACAGAAATACACACAGTTTAAAGGTAAACAATGCAAGAGGAAGGAAATCCAACTATCTGATCAAGTCAGTGATTCAAAACAGAATAATCCCAGTGCAACTCCTGACACTGATGGAAACAAGCAGGTAAGGAAGCATAAACTTCCCACCACTGAGGAGGATGAGCGGTATGGTTCAGACATACAGTTACACACTGAACCTAGCCCTGTGTTTTCAATTATCAGAGAAGTTCCTTCAGACAAAGATATAAGGATATCCTTCAGTACTCAGCAAGGAGATTTTTCCAGCTCAAACAGAACATCCCATCTTAGCATGCCAGTCTTACAAACAGATACAGATCCTAACACGAATCAAGGGGATGTAATCTCAAAGATACTTCAGGACTCTGTTACAGTTCAGCCCCCATCACAACCCTTGATTAACACATGGACAACTGAGAAGACACAATCACCTGCATACCAGAGGTTTTTAGATGAAGTAGGAGAGGGGCCTATTACTGATGACTTGCTGAAACGTTTGGCAGAAGAATTAATTTCACTGGAAGAAAGAGAGGTGGAGACTCTCAAGCCTGAGAACTCAGAAAAGACAGATGATAGCCCATCAAATTCCAAGGGCTATGTTAGTGAGGTACACCAATTAAAATCAACTATAACCAAAAATGCACTCAGAAGGTGCAGACCTCCACCAAGGTAGTGAAATTTATTCATTTTATTTATTTACATGGGTTATAATGGCAGGTGATGTAGTGTTTGGTGATCCCTTGTGGCCTGGTCCACAATTATCTTTGAGCTCTGTATTTTTTTTCTCCCAGCGCATTCTGGGTGATTTTAGGCTTCTTGCCATATCATGCACCATTAACAAAATCCTTAAAACTATTCTGGATCCAAATCCTGATCATGTCTAACATTTACTCAGTTCTTTGTTGGCCCAAGACCCAAAATTTAATGGAAAGCCTTTTATTAGTTTTCAAGTTATCGTGGTCACAGACACACAGACACACACATGACCAATCTCACAACCCTTATCCTTGGTGGAGGTAAAGTAAAATAATAATAATAATTATTAATGCAAGTCTTAGTTTAAAAAAATTAGACTGAGGTTTTTTCCTTATATGGTCTAGCAGATTACTCCGTTAAAAAATCTGCTCCATACTGAGAAGTCCAGTGTTGGCGATACAATCACATGGACCAAAGGAGAAATTCTGGGAAGGGGAGCCTATGGAACTGTAAGTAACTGTGTAGTAATCTATTTGAAATATTAGCAAATTTACCATATTGATTGTAGAAAGTAGTGGATAGATGAAATGTAATAGCCATCATGTCTTCACTGATGATTGTAGGTATACTGTGGTCTCACGAGTCAAGGCCAGCTAATTGCTGTCAAGCAGGTTATACTGGATGTCACTAATTCTGAGACAGCAGAGAAGGAGTATGATCAGCTGGAGAGAGAGGTAGACCTTCTGAAAAACCTTCATCATCAAAACATAGTGGGCTTCCTGGGCACAGCTCTTTCAGGCCACATCATCAGCATTTTAATGGAATACATCCCAGGAGGTTCCATCTCCAACATCCTCAATCGCTTCGGCCCCTTACCTGAGAAAGTGTTTGCGCTCTACACACGCCAGATCTTAGAGGGTGTGGTTTACCTTCATGATAAAAGAGTCATCCACAGGGACTTGAAAGGAAACAACATTATGCTTATGCCCAGTGGCATCATCAAGCTCATTGATTTTGGCTGTGCTCGTCGCCTTAACTGCTTGACCCACAGCGGAAGCCATAGCGATTTCTTAAAGTCAGTGCATGGTACACCTTATTGGATGGCTCCTGAGGTGATTAATGAGACTGGCCATGGAAGGAAATCAGACATCTGGAGCATTGGGTGCACAGTCTTCGAGATGGCCACAGGAAAGCCACCACTTGCACATATGGGCAAGATGGCAGCCCTCTTTTATATTGGGGCCCAAAGGGGTTTAATGCCCTCTCTACCTGATGACTTCTCTGAAGAAGCTCAAGGGTTTGTCCAAGCATGTTTGATCAAGTATGTGATTTTTATTCCATTACTGTATGTGCTAAAATTACTTTTAATAGAACAGAAGAATGCACTTGAACTAAAATACACTGCTTAATATAAGCTTTCAAGACTTGTTTGATCTGCATAGTACTATAATTCAGGATTTAAAGCAGGGGTGTCACACTTATTTTCACTGAGGGCCACATCACTAAATGACCCTAATTAGGAATAAGAGGTTCAGAATGACCAATTAGCGCGAGCGTACTAGCGTCTTCCTAGCAACAGACGAGTTCTATTCACACACGAGTCATGTCTGTTTTTATTCTTCTCATTGGTTTACCGTTATATGATTGGGTTATATATGATTGAATTCGGTAAATAGGGAGAGTATTCTGGTAGTGAATCTGGATAATAAGGAAATTCCCTGAGATTGTATTTATGGATATTTGAACTCGTCATGAGGAAGATTACACATTGGAGGATGTATTTTTGGTGATCTCATTTCCATGCAGGTATGCCATTTTCAACTTTGGCTCTAAACACTGCTCTGCGAATTAATCCATGTTATGCTGGAGTGGGTCACGTTTGAAACGTCAATAGGATGTAAACTCGGCCATCACCACTCAAACCCAGTACATCTATAAACTTCATCTTCTATACATTTCCCATTAAATAATTCAGTATATTTTGATTAACATAACAGTAGAATTACCTCTTAATCCCACTAGGGTCATGGGGAGGCTGGTGCCTATCTCAGCCAACACTGGGCAAAGGCAAGGTACACCCAGAACAACTCAGTAGACCGCCACAGGGTCAGCACTCAACCATTCACACTCAGACTTAGGGGCACTTTGAAACAGCCAATTTTACTAAAGTATGCCTTTGGACTTTGGGAGATATCTGGAGTAAACAAAGGAAACCCCCCACAAGCACAGGAAGACCTACACAAAGTAACACCCGAATAAGGCAGATGTGCTTATAAATAATTTAAGCTAAAGTGAGCTGCACCTTCCTTTCCCCCACCTTCATGATTGAAGTGCCCTTAAGCAAGGCACCTAACCCCCAACTGCTCTCCGGGCGCCCCAATGCGTGTGGTAGCCCACTGCTCCGAGTGTGTGCATGTGCACTATAATTAATAAAATACCATTAAATAAAAAACAAACAAATAATTAAATAAATGCCCATGACTAGAAGTTCTCATAGAGAAGTGGAGTGCTGTGACGGGCAGTTAATGCAGAGGGCCAACGAGCCCAACCAATCTGTCAACAGATAAACCTTCCTATAATCATGCAACGCATGCACCACCACATAATTCAAGTCAGGCAGAAAGCACAATTAGTGTTGCTGTTCCACTCTCTGCGCTCGCTTCACAGCAATAATTTCCCTTGTGAGATCAACACAGTACAGCAAAATAAAAAAGGGTAGTGGTTGATAAAAAGTGAACGATAATGGTATTCGAAAGCTCTCACTAGCCTCATAAAATAAGTTGTACTACTGCTATACAATTAAGCATAAAAAAATGTAAAAAAATACCACTAAAACCACTGAGAGTGTCACATTATCATGCAAATGACAAGACGTTTCTCTGCTGAAGACAACAGCAAAAATTAGATTTCTTTTTTTAATCATACCATCCTTTTCTTTTGTTTTCAGTGATCAGAAACAGAGACCTTCAGCAGCAGATTTATTAAGCCACCCTTTCGTCTTTCATCTTCAGCAATCCAGAACCAGCAAGTCTAACAGTTACCATTGAGCTCAACAGAAAAACAAAAACACACTTAACTTTTGGGGAAAGTTAAATTGTTGACATGTCCTTGTGCCAATGTTTTTTTTTTTTTTTTTTTAAACTCATGTCAAGCTTACGATGTGTAGCGAGGGACTTTGTGCATGTTAATTCTTATAGGAATGTTCTACTTAAATATTTAACACACATGATCTCTAAGAAAGTTTAAAGACAAATTTTACAGTAATTCAGGCTTGTCTAAAATGTATCATCTTTTTTTCCTCAAGTTACAAACTGATTAAAATAAAAGTTGGGATTATGAACGTGCAGACTGCGGCCCAAATCCATACCCTGAATATCCGAATAGAGTAACTTCTCTCAATTTACACACATTTGAGGAAAACCATGTTAGAAACAAAGTAACTAAAAAAAAAAAAGTACTAAAAACAAAGACAGAGGATAAAGTAGTGGAAACCATGTGATTTATTGTTAGGATTGAAAAGTAATGATCAAAAATAACCTGTATGCGAAGGTTGCCTCGCGCAAGCGTTTGTGTGTTTAAAAGTAAAATGTATGTACATGATCGATGACTGCACGTACAAAGAAAGAACTGAGAGGGAAATGGAACACTGAAAAACTGAACACTGACAGAACAGGCCTCGTCACCTCCTCTGCAACATGAATTATTTCAACATATCGGTTATTGATTTACAGCTTTGTACAAATAGGCTACAGAATCAAGCCAAGGAAATTTTTAAATGCACTTCACAGCAAAAGTTATGTAAACTTCATAGTACTACACTTGTCCTTGATTTGCCATTTTTTCACTCTTCATTTATTTTTAGGGTTTTTTTTTTTTTTGGAGGCACAGCCTTTGGCATCCAGCTTAAGTTCATGTTGGAGGTCACAAAAAAATTAGTACTCATTCCAAACTGCATGGCCTCAGACAGCATGCCAGGTGATTGGTGGATTTCTGAGCATGGCGCTCGACTGTGCCCTCTTCTGGCAGCCATGCACACTACAGGGGCCCGCGTCACTGAACCTCTGCAGGCAAGATCAGGAAGGTCCGACTCTTAGCAGTTCATGAATGTCTCCAATATATAGTAATACAAGCAGCGCCAAACCTGAGTATTTATAGTATTGATTTTTTTTAAACATACAAAAATGTATGTACATTTATCTCCACTCTCTGTAAACAGCGCTCTACTTCATCCCTTTAACGGCTGAAACGTGCACATCATACAATTAAAAAGAAAAACAAAGCAAAAAGGTCACAACGTAACCTAAAAATCACTCACTTTAAACTTTAACACCCCTCCCATGGCCACATCCAATCAAAATTTAGGGATGTGGGTCAGGTCACAAGAGGGCGGGACTTCTTCAGTGTCTTAGTTAGTTAGTACTCTTTATATTATAAAGTGGGAAGGAAAAAAAATTGCACCCTTCTTGCCTTACAGAATTCTTAATTTTATCCTGTGGAGAAGCTTATTTGCACAAAGATGACCCCATACACACACCCCCCCCTCTCTCTCACTCACACACACACACACCCTCTCACTCTTTCTCTCTCTTTCTCTCTCTCACACACACACACACACACTTGGAATTAAGGAACACAAAGCAGCAATTACACATATGGAAAAAATTGACTGCAACGAAAATAATTAAAAAATCAAATCACAAGATCAGGAAGTATTATATCTTTACCCTTAATCTCGCTCTCACATCTATATTTTTATTTGCTCTGAAGGATAAACCATGATTTCCTTCTCTACATCTCAAGTTCGTTCCGTGGGCATGAATCAAGAATATTGAAGTCTTTGTAGTGCGCTGTTAGCTCTCAGGACCACGGCTCTCCGCTGACTGCTTGTCCACTTTCACCGGCGTGCTGAGCCGGCCGAAGCCCACCTGCTGTGTGACAGGGAAGGGAGGGGAGGGGAAGGGGGTTAAGAAAACGGCTGTGAGACGAGACACTGCTGTACACAAGAAAGGAGAGGAACTACCTGCGGCCGGCTTGGAGCTTTTGTTCTTTTTTGAGTGGTGATTATGGCTGCCATCAGTGTGTGTTCTCTTACGCGAAGAGCTCGAGCCCTGGCCTGTGCCGGCTCCGTCGCCGCCGAGGGGCACGGGGCTCCTAAGGACAGAGCCGCTGACGGTGTGCGAGTGCGGATTTGAGTGGGCGTGTTTATGGTGGTGTCGATGCTTCTCTTTGCTCACCAAGGGGCTGGAATGCTTGCTTTTGCTTGCTCCTTCATCGGACGAGCTGTGGCGCTCTGAGGAAACCTTAATCTTCATCTTCAGCTCCTCCTTACTTGCACCGCTTTTCTCCGCCTGGACTGGAAGGCGGAGCTTTAGCAAGCTTCCCTTTTCCCGGTTGTGGACTTTTTCGTGGCCTGTTGATGGTAGCTTCATCTTCAGTGGTGAGCTGGTCGAGGTGCAGCCGCTACTCGCGCCCTGCTGCGGCTTTCGGTGCTCGACCGTGCCGGAGTCTCGGGTCTCGAGTTCCGCGCTCGGCTGGTCTTGCCTGCGTTTCTGTGCTGCTAGCTCGGCCGCGTGCTTCTCTTTGTACTTCTCCAGGGACATTTTCTGTGGCTGAGACGTAAGCGGAGGAGGGAACACAGACAATTGGGGCTTGCTAGGCTTATGTTCATGTTTGACTGTGCTACACTCTGCACTTTTGTCAGGCCGGTGCGGGTGAAGTGGAAGCTGCTTGAGAAGGAACGAGTCCGAGCGTGCTTGGTCTTGAGGCCAGTCACTGGGGGCTGTAAAAGCATATGCGGTGCCTTGCACAGCGCTGGTGATGTGGTCCAGTGGAAGGCTGCTGCCTGGAAGGGAAATAGAAAACGACGTCGAAGGTTTGGGAAAGGTCGTGTTTGCAGAAACTCCGGCAATGGCGTCGACCATCGACTGGTCCTGGGCTAACGAGGGGCCGGGAAAAGAGCTGCTCTCTGATGAGGACGACGTGCCATCTGTTTTAGGCTTTTTGGCAGCTTGTGTTGCCTGAAAAGAAAAAAAACAACGTTTTGAAAAATATTTTAAAGTAGAATTTAATCATTACCGAATGAAGAGCTGACACAGAATTAATTACCCTCCAGTTTCGGATCCTCTTTAACTTACTCGGAGTCTTCTCCAAAATCTGAAGAAATTCATGTGTCAATTCTGCAAGAGTAGATATTACAGCTAAGCGGCTCTGTGCGAACATCTCGCATGACGTCATCACTTGAAACTCATCCACTCACCATCGAGTAGCTCAAGTGTAACGGAATTGTCCACATACTCCCACCAGTGTTTGCCATCAGTCGACACGGGGATCTCCCAGTTCGACCACTTGCAGGCAAGGTGAATGCACACGCAAGCAATGACTGTGGGCCTGTACTGCAGGCAGAACGTGGTGAGATGGAGGCTGTGTGAAGAAGTGAAAACAAAACACAGAGCAGACTTTCATCAGAAACAGGATAGAAAGACACTCAAATATATTTACACATCTGATAAAAGTAAACACCATTAAAACACTTAAGCATACATCTATGCAGTTACTAGGCTGCTTTTAGTTCATGGTAACACACATAATAACTAGAGTTTTCAAAAAGATTCAAGAGAATTCAATAATATATGGATAATTAAAATCGTAAATAAAAATGTACGGGCTCGGCGATATTCTAAACATAATAATCATCAAAAAAAGATAGAGATTTGTTAATTTATTAGCAGCTTGCACCAATCAATGATGGACTCATAAACCAAATTAATTTACTAAAATACTGCCACAAACAAATAAACATAAGCAAAAAAATTTCAGGGTAATATCAGAGTTACACATCCTTTCAGCTCTTAATCTGTTCCCAAACAGAGGAGTAATATCTATGAATGATGTCAAGCCATCATAGCTACTGGACGGGGTCACCACCCAGCCCTGTCGGGCGCATAAACCGTATGGGGGTTTAAATCACTTTCAATACTGAACAATAAATAAATGGCTCTGCAACATAAAACCAAGTGCATACATGACGCCATTAAATCTATTAGACATTCACGTCTTTCCAAAAGCCATGCAAGTACTGTCCTGAAAGTGGCAAAAATGTTTACAGGTTAGAAGACAAGAAGGTAAGAAGCACTTCATGGTTACCATCCACAGGTTTACCATAAACCCCAGAGTGAAAGTATCATCTAAACCATATGAGCACTGGATCCACCAGGTACAGAGATGGGCCGTCTGCTCTTTAGACAAGAAATCTAACATGCACTGGAGATTAAAATGCAAATCTACTACTGAGATGTAATTCATGGTAAAAGTTGGATGGTAACCTTGTGCCAATAAACAAGAGCAATGTTTGGAAATGGGACTAGCGGCCCTACCGCCCTTATGCATTTCCCTACCATTTTGAAGGACTCCGAAACCCCATAGGATTATAATTAGATAAAGAAATAATTAGAAAAGCTGATGTGCCAAAACCACTGTGGCTGTATGGATGATACTCAAATCCATTTTTAGTATTGTGTCTGATACATGAACCCTTCCACTGTTGTTATACTGCACGTACTTCCTCATATTCAGACTCTATAGATGAAACATTATGAACTGTACTAGCAATATTTAGACCTTAATAAGATGTCTGTGCCATAAGGCAAAAAAAAAAAAAGTTTAGACTTAACTGACTAGATCTTGTTCCAAGTGAAATGTAGACAGTGACAAAGTGAACAGTCAGTTCTCAAAAGCTGACGTGTCAGAAGCAGAAAAAAATGGGCAAGCATAAAAATCTGAGATCAAATGATCATGGCTGGAAAATGACTACAACCAAGTATCTCCAAAACCCCAGGGCTTGTGGAATGTCCCTTCAATGCAGTGGTTAGTACCTACCAAAAGTGAAGGATAAACAATGAACCAGAACACAGACTTCTGAAAACGCGAGTGCTGGCCATGATAGAAATGTGTTAGGACACACAGTGCATTGCAGATTGCTGAATACTAGGCGGCGTAGCTGCAGAGTGCACGCGTGATTCCTGTCCATCATTGAAAGTGTCCATGGACTTATGAGCATTAAAATTGAACCATGGAGCAACTGAAGAAGATGGACTGATCTGATCAATCTTTTCTTCCCCAGATCACATGGACAGATGGGTGCATCACTTTCTTGGGAACGAAATGGCTATGGGACTGTGTCAGTATGTGTATGACTTTCTGAGGTATTTTCCGCTGGAAAACCCTGGGGTTCTAGGGTCCATATGGTTATTACTGTTGCATGTATGATCCACATAAACACTGTTACAGACCAAGTAGACCCCTTTACGGTAATAGTGTTCCAACTGTTCAGGAATGGTTTGAGGAAAATTTGCCTCCAAAATCCCCATCTGTGGGATGTGTTGGGTAAACAAGTCCAAACCATGGAGGGCCAACCTTGCAAGTTACAGGAATCTGCTACAAGCTGCTTGGTGCACGATACCACAGAAATCCTCAAAGGTCTTGTGGAGTCCATGCCTTAAGGAGTTAAAGCTGTTTTGATGACACAAGTAGGGCACATACAGTAGGCTGAAGTTTCAACAGCCAATCAACAGAAGGGCAGTGGTGGCTTAGTGGTTAAGGCGATGGGTTACTATTCCAAAAGGTCAGCGGCTCAATCCCCACTATCACCACTGTTGGGTCGTTGAGCAAACCATCAACCTTCAGTTGTATAAAAAAATAATAATTGTAAGTCGCTCTGGATAAGAGGGTCTGCAAAATGCTGTAAATGTAAATGCGATCAAGGTGCCACTTTAAAGATTCTGAAGCTCATGGTCAGAAAAGTGTAAACTAAGTATTAGAGTTTGGTCTCTCCAAAACGTTTAGCAAACGAGGTGAAACTGGTCAGCATGAATGTACACACAACCTTTATAACTGCAGAACTGCAGAATCTGCTTTCGGGACATAATTCATATTTCAAATATGAACCATATAAAACAAATAGGCACCAACAAAGCTGAGTTTGCCAGCCACATTACATATCCTCATTATAGCTAAATGCTAGAGCCTGGATTAGTTACACTGGAAAGAAGAGCATTCCTACAGAAGCTTGATATTTATTTTGCTCTGACACTTTAATAAGAAGAGAAAATAAGTAGTCCTGTTTAAATTAACTGTGAGCAACTGAGCTGTGAGCCGAGAAATCCAGCATGGCTCCTGTACGTTCACTATAAGATTTTTAAGTCTGATTAACTCAAATTTAAAGTTTTACAGTAATAGGTCTTGTTTTGTAAAATGCCCTCAGCACACTCTTTAAACCAAGATAGACTGATCTTTATTCTAGTTATTAAATGATCAATATATAATTTTCTTGTGTTGACTAGTACATAAAGCAAAATTAAAACCTTGTCCCGCATCCAAACATTGTGCGAATTCAAAAAAGAGACAAAAATATTCCTTAAAAAAATAATTAAAAACACACTGAAGAAAATCCTGAATAATTATTAAAATACTTATCTAAATATATATATAAATAAATAAAGCATGTCCCTAAAAGGAAAATCAAACACATACATTTGGTACAGGAAGTTCTTGGACTAACCCGTTGAGGACCTTTTCACTTCACCTTGCTCATCTGATGAGAATCAGCAAGGTTTGGCTAAACCCAATCAAATTGAAAATGACAGATTTACTTTGCAGTATTAGTAATTATCTATGTTTGATTCTTAAAACAGGTCCTTAATGGGTTTTGTAAAGTAACCGATGCTTAAAAGAGCAAAAAAAGCAACACATGGTAAAAAGATGTAGAAGCACTGCATGTATAAGAAACATCAGGCAAATTATCAAGCTGATGACCAAAAAAAAAAAAGTTTAAAAACTTAAATGTTTTTTAAAGGTGTCTAGGGACTTACCTTGAGGTTTTCTATGTAATGTTTACATCTGTGTAATCGTTAGCTGCTATTCAGGCTACCAAAGTGTCTTTTTTTAGACAAATGCACTTCTGTAACCAAGCAAACGTGAGGTTCAAGAGCACCACTACACTTCGCATTGTGCATTTGACCCCTCTGTGCCAACAGTGATCCCTCGTACAATACACCGCACTGCGACCGGGGCTGGTACCGGAACCACCTGGAGCCTTCCCCCCGGTTAACGAGAGGGAAGAGGCGTCCCAGCAGCCACCGGCGCATTGAGGGTGTCGGACACTTTGAGGGGAACCTGCAGTAAAGGAAGCTATAGTGTGCAGTCACAGTGCAACAAATGAGGTTCAGGATAACAACCTGTTGGTAGCCATGAAATAGGAAGTCTGGGCCAGATCCTTGCTCGCTGTGGAGAAGAAAGAACAAAGACAGCGTGTTAAGCAGAACAAGAGCTGAAGGGTTAAAATTCTCCTGTAATACTGTACACAGGGGTTACCTCGCCTTGTACTGTACTTCATGCTTAGACATAGCTCAAAAAGTCAAATAGTTTACCACACAAACTCGGGCAGTAAGCTTACTTAAGCTAATGTCTGTAAGGAAAGTGTAGAGACTGTTTTTGTTTTTTATAAAGGAGTTAAGGAACAAAGTCTCTACCTCGCACTAGTTGGGAACATTTCACAACATCAGTATGAGGATGATCAATAGTTATTTCAAACCCTGCAACACAAAGTGCATTAGCATCAAATATGGCTCCATGTCAATGCATTAAACTGAATACATCAATCAGACAACAACAAAACCCAAATGTATACACTTACATTAATCCTAGAGAGGGAATCAAAAGGGGGCGGAGCTGATAACTACACATGTGCTGATCATTAGTGATTTCATTTCATCAGTGAAGCCTGATATTCAAGACCACCGGCACACTAACATTCACGAGGTGGGTGATGGAAACAATAAAACATCAAATAATAAAACAGACTAGAGGACCTGGTCAACTGAGAGTCCAACCCATGTGCTCCCCTTATATGTTCTACAGTATGTCAATATGAACAAAGAAAAAAAAGTTTCTCTTCAGAAGGCTTTATGAGATGAATTGGATTTGACCTTGAAGGTCACAAATAACTGATTCATTTCAAAGTCCATCTATGGTTTCTTATCCGTGTTCCGTAGTAACGGCATGTCTATCAGCACTCGTTATATTTTATGGGATCCATTTCCAAAACTTGGTGACCTTTTCTTTAAACTTGACATGAAAAATTTTTATAATTTTCGGTAGAACAGGTTCCCCACCAAGTTTAGTGAAAATCCATACTTGGGTGAAGAACAGACAGAATCGCAATTGCCGGTGATTCCAAGAACTTCACCAAAACTCTATTTTTGGTAAAAGGAAAATATAGGCCTGATGAGAAGGAGCTCATTTAAAGTATGACCATAAAATAAATAAGGTCCTTTTGCTTACATCAATGTGACCCGCTCCAGAATAATACGGATAAAGTGGGAAATACGACATGCTGATGTTGATATATTTGGAAAGAGAATTGAATCTGCTTTAAAACGAGGTATGCATACATGATTACAGTGAGAAAATTGACTGAGGTCCATCACTTTGTATATCTCTATTCAGGAAATGCTTTTGAGAAAATAGCAATTACAGTTACACAACCAGTTTCTGAAGGTCCGCATCTGAAACTCACTAACATCCATAAACTAACCGAATCCAGCTCTCCACCAATCAGCAACAGAGGAGTTCTATTTACACTGAGTCATGTCTGTATTGATTCTTCTCATTGCTTTAGAGTTATATGATTGGGGGAATCCTTCTGGGATTCTGTAAGTAGGGAGAGTATTCTGGTAGTGAATCTGGATAATAAGGAAATACCCTGAGCAACCACAAAAGAGGATTGAAAATATGCAAAATAAGTGGATATTTTTATTGATTTACAACAACTTGGACATGGAACCCTTTCTTAAACAAGTATTTTAGCATGAAGAGATTGTGTTTGTGGATAGAAGATTGTATTTTTGGCGATATCGTATTTTCATCCAGGTACGCCATTGACAACTTACTTTGGCTCGTACTCAAAACACTATCTTGCGACTTAATCCGTATTATACTGGAGCAGGTCACATATGTAACTTACTGACTGTTTAACCCCAAACTTACCCCATAAATTATATTACATTTACAGCACTTGGCAGACGCTCTTATCCAAAGTGACTTTTAATCAATTCAGAGCGACAATTATCATTTTTATACAACTGAGCAATTGAGGGTTAAGGGCCTTGCTCAATGCCCCATCAGTTGTGATAATGGGAATTGAACCCATGACCTTTGGATCAGTAACCGATTGCCTTAAACACCGAGTCCCCACAGCCCCATATTAGTACATACTATACGGGAGCCACATGATCTGATCATGATCTGGCTATCTTGGAAAATAATTACTTACAAAAAGTGAGGTGAATATCACAGAACAGTCGAGAATAGAACTCTGAATCTCACTGTCTGTTCAGTATACGCTATACAGGAAGGGTATAATCTGATTGGTCGGCTTTTTTGGGAATAAAAAACATTATTCTGAGTGGATAATACTTGAACCAAAACAACAAACTTAGGAATTCTCATGGTCACTGGACCAGACGGCATCATCGTTATGTTTTAAAATGGAAATAAAAACAAAAAAATGATTGCATTGTTTTTTTTCCCCATGTAGTATACACTAAAACTTTAACTGGGCTCAGAGGATGCTGTTAGCTACCCAGCGCAGAGGTGGAGGTCACCTGATGTGCCTCTGTCATGGTTAGATGATTTAGTTTCCTTGATGTTTCTGGCTAGTATATACTAAAACAATTATTCACCTCAGACTCGCTGGATGACGCTGAATCAAACAATCTGGCATTCATGTGAAAATTTAGACCCAAAGAGGTGTGCTGGCTGGCATGAAAAGACCCTCTATCATTTTAATTAGACTGACTGATAGTTGTCAAGTTAAGGCCTCAAGGCTTTCATTTAATATGAAACTGACCGGTGCCTCGGATAAACACAGCGACATCTAGTCCAAATCTAACATGTTAGCACATCAGCACATGTCTACTTACAGCATTACACCAATAATTAATCCCTGTACCAAATTCCCATCTCATTCTATTAGCACCTATCCTGTTACAGAGATTTATATATTACGCTAAATAACCAAATACCCATCATTAGCATGAGCTGGCAGGTTTATTGAAATGCTCAGAAAACAGGACACTATGTGAGTGTGGGGTTTAGCACAATGTAGCTGTCGCTGGGTTGATGGCAAGGGGTATTTTCAACATACTTCATTCATCCTTACACAGTCTTCCACTTACCTAAAGTCTGCAGCACTATGGTTTCAAGTATCACCAGCTCTTGGGCTTGCTGGAGGTACGCCTGAAGTTCAATAGACAATCATTACATAATGCCTGTAATGTGTCTTTCCTCATAACCTTTAACCCACAGTATCAGCCACCACTCTGTTCATGGGTTCACAGTCATAGCAGCTGAATTTACGCTTTCTGGAAACTAAGTATGGATGCCTATTTAGCTAGACCCCAAGTGTCAGAGAGACAGAGACGAAAACACACACATTCACACAGAGAGAGCGAGAGATATAGAGAGAAAGAGATATAGAGAGAAAGAGCGAGCGAGCGAGAGCGAGCGAGAGAGAGCGAGAGAGAGCGAGAGAGAGCGAGAGAGAGCACTACGGTTTGTGTTTTAGGTGCCGTAAGAGCTGGCATCACACAAACTGAGCATTTATTCGAGAGTGAGAGGCAGGAAATGACAAACGGCTAAACATGAGCGCAGATAAAGAAATGAAAAGAAAAAAAAATACCAAGAATTACCGGGACTTACATTACTCTTTGTATCTAATGGAGCCTCTTGAGGGTTTAAACAGGCGTGTGCCACTTTAATGACGTGTTCAAGTTTTCGTGGTTGCTCCTCAACTTTTGCTGCCAAGAACAACGTGGTGGGAGAGACGATCTTGAGGGGCGAGAGAAAAGTGGTGTGGTGGGGAGTGAACACAGAAGAAATTCCAAACTCATTACAGATAGCATTACCTACAGTGGTTTTAAATGTGCTTGGTGTGTATTTATTATCTAAGGATTCGGGACCAAGCATGCAATTCTAGCTGTACTGTTGCTTCTAAAGTGGCTGATGCAAAAATGAGTAAATAAATAAAATGTAAGGCGGCATTCTCACCAGAAAAACATGAGTCATGAGCTCACTTTTTTTTTAAACCACACAGCAGCTATATAAAACTCCTGATGCAAACATATTCATAACACACCAATTAGCATGAATATGTACTTCTTTTAACAAGCGATGTTGTACTGCCAGGTCGAAGGTGTCTTAAAAACTTTTGGCCCTTAAGAATATACATAAACATGTGACATATCATTGATCCAAACAGCTTTCTTTATAAATTCTCTATGTATACTTAAATACGTTTAGGACAGGATAACATGAAACCCAGGCTCTAAACGGGAAAGCGTTTCAATCAACAACCCGATTCACCGCTTTATTGCATCGTATCTAATTTGCATAAATAACTCGGGAACACAAAACAGAGCCTCAGGTTCTGAAGCAGGGCTCCACTGGAAACATGACACTTACGTTTCTGTGGAACTTGGTGAATGAGTGGTACATATAAAACCTGTGCATGTAAACAATGGCAGTATTTATCGTCAGCTGTGAGCTGGAAGAAGAATTAAGGAAATCGTCTTGAGGACACAGAACATTTGTAAAGCTTTCTGTATAGGGTTTGTCTCATAACGCACAAATTAGGCAATTAGAAAAGATGCTCAACATGATGCTAACAGGAGTGTAAAACACAGGTTAGCTGATGACAGCACATTTAAAGTCCCATACATCCAAACATCACCCTCACAGAGGTGATCCCAGATATACGCAATGCTACTTTCCTGGTTCCCAACGATTATTTCATCTACATCAGGGGTGACAAACTCATTTTCAATGAGGGTCACGTCACAATACTTCTTAATCATCAATGACCGAATAATCACTAGGCATTCAAAAAGGGCAACCATGAAATCCACAGGGCAAAATGATCTCTTCACACATCCGTCCTCTTTTCTTTTGTTCACGTTCCTTTTCTGACAACACTGACAATCTAGCTTGCAAACCTTCTGGAATCATGAATGACCAGCTCTTAATTTGAAATAAGTTGCTGCCATCTAGCGGCTGGATGATGAACTGCATTTCACGGTAACGCTTTTGGTGATGTACGGTAATCATTGTCTGAAAGCTCTCACGGGCGACATAAAAACCGGTCGGTGGGCTGGATTTGTCGTGGAGACACATGCAAAAACTGTAATTGTACAAGGTGACCCAAAAGGACAAAAAAGCCTCCCACTTTTTAAAGATAAAGGGGAAAGAAAGGTTACAGATAATCAAATTATTATTTGCACACATGAAGTCATTCAACACAGTTTTTATTCATCATTCTTTGCACACTTGGAGGCAGGAAAGGTGACGCAAAGGTCTGTTGGAGGTCCAATCCCAACTTGAACACCTTGATCTTGAAGAACTCAGTGTGTGGTTTCAGTATGATGGAGCGACAGCACACACAGCTCGAAGATCATTAGAAGTGCTGAGAGAAATGTTTCCAGATAAGACAATCTCACTGCGTGGTGATGTTGGGAGGCAGCTGTTCCCCTTGTGATTTTCTTTCTGGGGGCTACCTGATTACCACAAGTGCACACTCACCGACCCCAAAACTCTTGAAGTCGATAAAGCTGCTGATAAACGCTGCTCCACCTGTCGAACCTGGACAGCCTTCAGAAATCGCCTCCAAGCGCATGTAGACAATCACGGCCATCATTTGGAGGAGGATCTTTGAGATGATGAATAAAAACTGTGCTGAGGGAACTTTCATGTGTGCAAATAGTAATTTGATTATCTTTCACAAACATAAAAGGGGTTTTAAGACCCAACAGGAATGTGGACCACCTGAAGCACAGGGTCCAAATCCAATGGTCTCATCCAGAACCACTAGTTGGTTCCATGATGTATTAAAATATAAAAAGTACAGCTTCCTTCAAATGTTACCATGACTACTTTCTTGTTTGGACAAAACACTGAATCAGAATAACATGAGGGGGAAAGTAGACTACACAGTTAAAAACAACAAACAATATTATCAGCTCCATCGAAGCGATAAGATGGAGTTAACTCAATACACCAGTAAATAAAACCCTGAAGGCCTAGTAAAAGAGAAAGCGCCATTAGCGCCCCAGCCTGAGCCACCTGACTGAGCTAACGCTAGCTATCCCCGCCGCTTCGGGTCAGGATACACATTCAGCCTCTGTCCCATATCCTGGATGAGATTCGCAGCTTGTTGCCGATAGGAGAGCTCTCTGTCGGGCTCCACTCCGCACCGGCGCGACGGCGTCATTTCCACTTGTTCCCGGGTGAAAAACCACTTGCTCGTTGTTCCCCGGTGCGCCGCCATTGCTCTCCAACAACAACAGTCGTACACAACGTGACAACGTCACCACGCAACGCGCGCACGCACTACGCTTTAAACGTCATCGGGCGGAGACCTGTTGCGCGGGAAATGTAGTTTTTCCACCCAATGACGTGATTCCAGACATCACTGTGCAAGAAAATTTTAATAACTTTTAATACAAATTATGAATGACTGGTCCTAAAGTGTGTACCATAGTATGAACTAGATACTATATAATATTAGCCCGGGATAGGCAAGGGTATTTCTGTGTGGAGTCTGCATGCGCTGCTTGCTTGCGTGGGTTTCCTCTGGGTGCTCCAGTTTCCTCCTACAGTCCAAAGATATGCACATTAGGCTAATACACAAGATCGTCAGCTCTTCTTTTTCACTAAAATTAGCCAGTGCATGACCAAGCGTGATTCGGTTTACGGAGTGACTGGAGACTCAAGATCTTTTATCTGCACAATATTTAATGATGGGGATTTCAACATGTGTTTCATGGAGTACAACAAAAGGAACTATAGCTTTATATGCAAACGTTGCTGCTATTGTCTTTGCATAAGTGATGATCGATATGCAGACTGAGACTACATGCAAAGTGTAAAAAGTGGACTAAACATATTGCTGGAGGAAACTAACCAACCTTCTTTCATTGTGATCCATTGCTAGCAAATTACACAGAAAAGTAATTATATTTATCTTTAATTATATTATACTATGTCAGCAGCTTTAAATGTAATTGAAACCTGCTTTAATTATTACTTAATATGTAGCAGTCCCACTGTCAAAAACACAGCCAATATTACCTTTGGAACAGAGTCAAAATCTCTGCTATGAGCAGTACGAAGACATAGTCAGTGCTATAGCCTTTTGAAAGCTCCTGCAGCATAGCAATAACTCCAATGACAAGCGCTTGCCATGTACATATATGTGTGTGTGTATGTGTGTGTGTGTGTGTGTGGTATAAGGAAAAAAAATAACTACAATACAATCCCTACAGACCTGTTTCGTGGTTGCCCACTCATCAGGGGATTTATTGAGAATATTCTTTACCACAGTTTATATAC
>JBCNYG010000012.1:50492025-50502692 GCA_039654305.1 Porochilus rendahli | reverse complement strand
CCTGCGATGGCCTGGCGAGCTGTCCAGGGTGTACCCCGCCCTTGCCCAGAGTTGGCTGAGATGGGCGCCAGCCTCCCAGCAACCCTAATTAGGAATAAGCGGTTCAGAAATTGAATGAATGAATGTATGAATAATTGGCCATACTAAATTGGCTCTAGGTGTGAATGTGAGTGTGATTGGTTGTTTGTTTGTCAGGGCCCTGAAATGTACTGGCAAGCTGTTCAGTGAGTCTCAAGCTTCCCCATGATCTTAAACAGGATAAATGGCAGGGATGAAGAATGAATGAATGAATGAATGGATAAATGGATAAATGGTTGGTTCTAGACTGCACACCTCTATCACACTCAATCGTAACCTAATATTTCAACAAGATATGGCACTATCTTCAAAATTAAAAAAAATAAATAAAAACCTTCAGTTTGTAAAATGTTGTTGAGCGAATATATTTTGTAGCGAAGATCACATGACTTACAGTATAAACTGGGTAAAGCTCAGGAGAATTGAGGTCCAAGCTGTTGATGTGGGAACCAATTTGTACCCCTGGGAAACCCAGCTCCTGGACACAGCGCCGCATTTCCTGTACAGCCAGCTCAGGAGCCTGCATGGGAAGAGTGCCGAGGCCTACAAAGCGTTTGGGATATCGTTTCACCGTAGCTGCCAGGTCATCATTAAGGATTCCACAAAGGTCCAGAGTGTCCTGGGGTTTGGCCTTTTTCATGAATATATGAATCAGACAAGAGGGAAAATTGTTCTAATAGTTTTTATAATAAGTCATCAGTTTCAGAAAAAGGAGAAGGATGTACTGGGAAGCTGGGGGTATAATGGTATTGGCACATTAAAATAATACACATTTTATTGGTGTCTTTATAGCCATCCAGACATTTAGGGAATGTGCTAACTAACAGTATTAGCAGTGTTTTGACAACAGAGACATCCTGTTATACTAAATTGGCCATGGGCCACTGGCAGGTGGAACTTTATGATGCCATATAGGAAGTGTGATTGGGGCTGATTGCATTGTGAGCTGTACAAATCATTACATTGATATCACAAAGGCTTCAGACTGCCAGCTATCAGTTTCAAGTGTCAGTTTTAGAATTATGCTCTAGTTACAGTAACAACAAACAACAAATCACATCAAATTTTAATTAAATTTCACGTTCATGGACAACCTATTACATTTTACAGTTTTTGTTATTTGCATGAGTCTAATAGATAATTATGATTTTTCACAAAAACAATATGAAAGTGTTTATTTCAGCATGTAAATTATGTCCAATCTGTTTTTATTCATTTCTATTTATTTTTTAACTTGTATTTTTCACACCTTGGGGCAATTTTAAACAGCCAATCAGTTTAGTGAGCATGTTTTTGGACTGTGGGAGGAAACCGGAGTACCCGGAAGAAACCCATGCAAGCACGGGGGGAACATATAAACTCCACACAGAAAAGCCCCGAGCCAGGGAATCAAACCCAGGCCTTCTTGCTGCGCTGTCCCAATAACCAATCAGCTCTCCAGTTTGTAAACATAGCTCAGTGGGTGCCAACGAAAACTATGCAGATTTGGTATTATATGATATCATTATCATGATAATGTCAATTCATACAAACACAGCTAATCTTGATAATATCCTGTAAATATTTGATCCATGTGTATTATTTGTGGTTTGATATTTTTAACATAGTAGTATTTAACTATCAGATTGAATGTATTTTACTGGAACCAGGCGAGGTTTTAGATGTACTGTATGCTAATGCTTACTTTTTTGAGATGTGGGTTATTTAAAGAAGTATGATACCATTCTTTTTTTCTCAACTCTTCTTTTCCTCAGCATTGTATGATTAAGTTCTCCTTTGCCAAATAGAAAGAAATGTACATGCTACGTGTTTGCTTTATTTCTATATGTCTATAGAAAATGATTAGAAGATTTTTTGATCATAAGTCCACATGAAGCAGAATTTCAGGTGTTATATACCCAGTAGCTGAACATTACAGGGACAGTAGACAGGGCCTGCACTGTGACGCCTGAAAGAAACACAGTTTGTCATTGTTCACTAATCTAATAGTCAGATGCTATATTATTAATCAACATGAATTTGGAAGTAGATAATAGTAATAAAAGAGCGTTACCATGTTTATCCATGTCCTGGATCCGAGTCTCAGCATCCCAACAATTCTCCTGCACTACACGGAACACTTTCCCATCCTTTATCATTTTAGCTTGTCCCTGGGAATACATGGATTATTTGAATTACTGTAAGATGAAAAAAAATGTGCATATCCCATTTGAATATAAAGCACAGAATTAATAACTTAAAAACAAACAAACAAACTCCAAGAATTGTGTTGAATTGTAAACACCAGGCTGCTTTTTTCACTTCCAACCACCAGGGAGCAGTTGCAATCATTAAATGCAACCTCTTTTCAAGCACAAAGTGACTGGTGGAATGGAGAAGTAGGAGAATATACAGCTGGACAGTGGTGGCCTGGCCTGGTGGTAGGGTGCTGGATTACTGACTCAAGCCCCTCTATGAATGGGATGGCACTGTTCCTACAGTGCAGCTAACTGGGTTATCCAAGGCTGGCCATTGTCTGTGGTGAGAGGCATGTAAGAGAACCATAGCCGTCAGCTTGTTTCTGCTCTCACCCGGAGTCGGCTGAGATAGGCGCCAGCCTCCCTGCGACCCTAATTAGGATTAAGCAGATCAGAAAATGAATGAGAATGACAGCTGTATGAGGTTGTGGTTAAAGAAATTTTAATTAATGAATCTTAAAAGAAGTATGCTGTAGATTTTGGCCTTTGTCTTTCTAAAAGGATATGCTTTTTGCCTTATACTACACACATAGTTCAATTAAATCAAACCCACAATGAGTTAAAGTTAGACTGGTCAGTGTGGGATGAATCGCTAATCAAATGATGTGACCCTGAAGGACCTCAGCTCCTGAGCACTGTGATAATCATGCTGTCCCATTAATATAACTTCTGCCATCATCTGGCTTCATGTACTAAATGATAGCCTGTACATCCTGTGCAGCCCACTCATTCTTCATAGGGGTTTTAATGCAAGCCAATATCCACACACAATCCAAGTCCATAGTGAGCCAACTCCACCTTCATCCTGATCATTCGAGCATTTTACTGCAAAGTGGTGCAGAGGAAGCAGTGTTGCTGCGCTGTCGATATAGATGAACCTCATGACTGCAGTGCATGCTCATTTGCATACATTTAAACACATAGTCCTGCTAATAAAACGTAGAATACTAGAATACACTTCTTTGGTTTACTAGTGAGCAGCATAAAAATGCTTAAGTGGGACAGGGGTGTTAAATATATCTCTGTAAAAATGAAACTTTAATCAGTTCTCTTTTCTCTATAAATTATTTACATTCTGACCTGTACACACGTTTAGACTCACAGGATATGTACAACAATCAAATATATATGCACAGCCTGGACAAAAAAACTGTCGCACACTAATATTTTCATGGGGCGCATTTATACTTGATCATAGAATATAATCTACATGGCATTGTTGCTCCAGTTGGTTCGGTCGAGGCTCAGCAACATTACTGTGGTAATAAAATGAAATCGGCTGATGACCTGAACGTACGGAATGAGCAGGTTATCACATCGATGGACTTTTTCCTTCCCAGATGGCACGGATATAAAGTGGGGACTCACATAATGAGCAAGTGGTTCAGGGAGCCCGAGGAATCATTTTCACTTATTTTCAGGCAGCCCAGAGTCCCGACCTTAACCCTAGTGAAAGTTTTTGGGATGTGCTGGAGAAGACTTTATGGAGTGGTTCAGTGTTTGCCCTCATCGATTCAAGACATCGGTTAGAAAAGAACCTGACACTGGATGAAAATAAATGTTATGTTGATTAAGTTTGTTGAAACAATGGCATGACGATTACATGCTGTAAGCAAGGCTAAAGGCGGAGCGATAACAAATTCATGTTGGGACTCTTTTTTTGTCCAGACAGTGTATAAATCAATGTAAAGCTCGGTTGCTAAAAAAACAAAAGGAGCCTGGTTGTGTTAAATCTTTCTCTGACTCACCTTGCAGTGGTGATGGAGCTGGACAAATCCATCGTATCCATATCTCTGCAAAAAAAATATTACACATCATATATTACAAGTATGGGGCATGGTTCCATAGTGGCTAGCATGTAAGCCTCACGGCAAGAAAGACATTGTTTATCTCAGAATCGGAATCAGCAAGGGCGCATATGTTTGGGTGGATTTCCTCCAGGTACTCCAGTTTCCTCCCACAGTCCAAAGACATACATATTATACTAATTGGCTTTTCCAAATTGCCCCAGGTGTGAGTGTGAATGGTTGTGTGGGGGTTGGCCCTATGGTGGTCTACCAAGCTGTTCAGGGTCTACCCCACCATCGCCCAGTGTCAGCTGAGATAGGCTCCACCCTTCCTGCGTCATTAATAGGATTAAACAGTTATCAAATAAGAGTGAATATTACATGTGTCATCATCATGTCATTACTGTGAAATAAACCCAGGCAAGGGGATCAGCACTCCAACACACTGTCGATGGTTTCCACAATGACCAGCTCACTGTATCCCCCCTAGTACCCAGCATCCATTGGGATTGGCTCCAGTGATGCAGTGATTATGACTTGTTTTCAGTCTCTGGACTTAATACATAGCTTTGGTCTTAGTGAACCTTGAACTTTAAGTATTCTGGTGAAATGAAGAGTTGTTAGCTGGGTCCAGGGTCCACCATGGAGGTGGAGGCAGTGTGTGCATCACATTCAGGCAAGTTTGTTGATCACTTCAAGGTTCAAACCTTGGTGATGTACTGATTTTTCATTGACCCCTTGCCTTGAGGGTACAGAATTCTAGCGAATGGTCAGCAGCACTTTGTTGGCCTTGGTTGAAGGACAGGGGTAGTGATATGAGATATGGCCCCATTTCTAAAACCAGAAGGGACCACTAATAGGGGCATACTGATGAGTATATGAATTACATAAAAATTGCAAAAATAGTGGCACACATGTCCACGGTGATGTATAGTGACAAATACACACTGTTTGCACGTGGGACTGCTTTGATTAGTGAAACCCATGGTACAATTCATTCATTCATCCCACTGGGGTCACATGTAGGCTGGAGCCTCGTTCAGCCGATTCTGTGCAGAGATGGAGTACACCCTGAACAGCTTGCCAGTTTAGCACAGGACCGACAGACACACAACCGTTCACACTCATGCATGGGGCAATTTGGAACAGCTAATTTACATGTCTTAAGACTGTGGGAGAAAACCGGAGTACCCAGAGGAAATCCATGCAAGCATTGGGAGAAAATACAAAATCCACACAGAAACGCCCAAGCCAGGGGCTCGAACCCATTACCTTCTTGCTGTTAGTTGGCCACGTGTTCTCACTCACTCGCTCACTCATTTTCCAAATCCTATTAGGACCCTATTAGGGTCACGGAGAGGCTGGAGCCTATCTCAGCCAGTACTGAAAGAAGACAGCACACCCTCTGGACAGCTCGCCAGACCATCGCAGGGTCAACACACACACAACCATTCACACTGACATCTACACCTAGAGGCAATTTGGAACCGCCAGTTAGCATACTGGGCATGTCTTCTGACTGTGAGAGGAAACTGGAGTACTTGGAGGAAACCCACACAGGCATGGGGAGAAAATTTCACACAGAAACACCCTTGCTGAGCCCAGGACTCAAACCAAAGACCTTCTTCATGTGAGGCCGATGTGCTAACCACTATGACGTTGTGCCGCCCCGGCAAAAAAATCTAAAATATTAAACATGAGCAGGGTGAGAAACAGGAAGTCACATGGACAATAAACATATTTAAACAGGTCGAATTCTCACCAGTGAAACTAGGAAATCATATACCAAAAAAAACCCACCAACAATGTTGTGATAAGTCATGCTGTGGTATACGGAGTGTTCTGGAGTTCTGGTGCTGATTGAACCCAGGAATGTGCAATAAGTGATTGGACTTCAGACTGTGTGCTGAAAATCATACTCCATGGTGACGATGTTTGTACTTTGAACTGCAGATTGGTGGCATTGGATCCCAGTATTACAATAATATGTTGCTTTTCATTTTCAAAGGTACTAAAACAAAAATTTTGGACCTTTACAGTGTCACATTATAAAGGGGCACATTTATTTCCCTGCAATAGTGAATAAAATACAGTGTTCTCTCTTGGAAATAAAATGGAATCGCCCATGATGTCTTTCTGAAACCATTTGCTAACTCCTGTACACGAGTGTCACTGACACTGACACTGATATTAGTAAACATTTTTTATTTCTCTTGAAATCCTATGCTGTTCTCTCTTTCTTTACACTTGATCTCAGACTTTTTCAAATTCAGGGCCTTCTTGCTATAAGACAGTTGCATTGCCACCGTGCCACCCTATATAATCATTTATCTAATATTAAAATGACAGTCCTATTGGGACTAAATAAATGAGGACAAATCAAATCAGGGGAAAGAGATAGAACTAAAAGTATTTTCTCCCATTTAGGAAAAAAAATTAACAAACAAACAAAAAAAAATCCCTCACCCCATCATTCCATTATGTGAACCACATATCTGTTAGGGTTGTGGGGGAATTTAGAGCTGAACCCAGCAGGGTACACACTAAAGAGCTCCAGCCTACTGCAAGGCTATCACCGACACAAACAACTATTCTCACTCACATTCACACCGATGGGTAGTTCAGAATAGCCAGCTGACCTAATCCTGATCCACATGTTTTCTTTTGGAGTATGAAGTGGTGACAGAGGATTTAAATTAAATGCACAATGTTTTCTTTGTTTCATGTGTCAGGTTGCCGTGAATCTGAAGCCTGATATGAAGATAACATTCAGTTGCAAACATGAGAAATCATTACCTTTACTATGCTCTGTTGACACAAATAAGTGGGAAAGACCAAGGTCCTGACTGATTAATATTTCACTAGAGCTAGTTTATATTCGGGTCCTACAGAGCTCAGAGTTAAAGCAGGTGATTTTATAAAAAGATAAATAATGAAAATGAAATTAAAGAATGTCTCGGCTTACAGCACTGAAAACCTGGAGAAGCTGTTGCTTCATCCAGCAGCTGGTGTGTACAAACGGATTGTACGCAGACATGTCATTTCATACAATCATTACACACCTCGCAGATGTTTGCCATTACACAAACATTTACTGTGGAATCTATATCTTGAGCTCTGTCTGAGCTTCCCTACCTCTTTAAGATCCGGCCATTCCTTCGGCAAAATATGGTTATGGATATCAATCTTCATTTTCTGGGATAAGACGTCACAATGTTTCAGAGTGGGATTAGGGTGACTGCCTGCACAGGCACATGCAGCTCAGCTCAAAGTCAACACTTGTCCTCTTCTCTGATCCTACTGACCAATCAAAATCATTCACTTGGCACTCCCATTGGTGTTTAGCAAAACTGATGAAATGTGGGGAAGAAACACTAGCAGAGTTTACAAATAGTTCTCTTTCATACACAAATGGCACAAAAATGCTTATTTGTACTGAAAACAGGTACAATATAAAATCCTGCACCAATAATGCCCCCTATTGGCTTCTTTATGTAATGAGGGCCTTAATATAAAATACAAACCGCTTAATCCAGTCTGAGCCTATCTCAGCCGATAGTGGGTGAAGACGGGGTACACCCTGAACAGCTTGTCAGATCATCTGCCACCTTCAAAATCGCTATTGTTACAATTTCTTTGTTGTGACTCTCCTGTGAACTATTGGTTATAGTGCCGCCAGCACATCAGCCCAGAATTCAGGGGGCCCAGAGAATATGGAGAAAGGGCCAACATCACCATCATGGCAGCAGCTGGAAACGTGGCTGTCTGACAACACGGGCAAGAGGTTTGTATATATGTAAACTCATTAACTGGAAATTCTACAACGCTTGAGTAAAGACAGTGACAAGGTTGGATTGGTGATCACCAGAGGGAATGGCGGCGCATTGGAGCCTAGCTGCTGTAATTACCGCTACAAAAAAAGGCGCGTCTGACTGTTCTCAAGACAGCTCCATGGTTCTTTGGAGAGCAGCGTTAGGCTCCTGCTGAAGTGAGGCAGTGAGTCCAGAAGACTGTCATTATATTGGCATTGCCACAAGAGGGCCCATCACTTCCATGAGTTATTCAGGACTCCCTCTGGTATTTCCAGCGGCTTCTGCTATTTGAATAAGGCTTTTGGAGCATTAAGTGTGAATTTGGCATAGAATTATCTTGAGCTTTATCAGAAATGTGGAAGGTGTGAATAATTTTTTTTTTTGTAATCAACTGAACCAGGAAGTGCATTATAACAACACATTCTTTTGGCTTGCTGTGTACAAATGTAGATATTTGGAATAAAAAAAAATATCAAAAAACATAAAAGGAATCACATTGTTTGAGGTACGTTAATACTAAGCTCACTCACTCATTCATTCACTCACTCATTAACCGAACCGCTATTAGGGTTACAAGGAGGTTAGAGTCAATCTTACCCAACACTGGGCAAAGGCAGGGAACATCCTGAACAGTTCGCCAGATCACCGCAGTCCAACACACACACAACCATTCACACTCACACATAGAGGCAATTTGCAACAACCAATTAGCCTAATGTGCATTTTTGTGGACTGTGGGAGGTAACCGAAGTACCCAGAGGCAATTCACACAAACACGGGGAGAACATGCAAACTCCACACAGAAACACCCAAGCCCGGGACTTGAACCCAGGACCCTTTTGATATGAGACAGATATGCTTACCACTATGTGTCCATGCAGCCCTTAGTGCTAAGCTAATTTTATAATTTATAAACAACAGTTATCCTGAGAGGTAATATGCCAGCCACTCGTGGAGACCCTCAGCAATAAGAGAAACTGCTAGAGAGAGCAGAGGGAGTAGCAGAAACAACCAGAAATAGCTGAGGGCGTCCCAAATGCCCCTGCCCCAGATATAAAAGTAGAACCAGCACCATCATGCCACTGCCAACAACCATGGCAGATTTGGACAAAAATCCCTGAGGTTTCCCAAGTGTCTCATGAGCCATTCATGAAAGTGAAGTGTGGCCTCCAGGTGTCCAGACCCTCCAAAAGAACCGTATGTGATCAGCATGTTCGTTGGATGCCATGTACAGTTGTTCGGTACTATCACCTTAGAGACAAGGCAACAAGGTTCTTGGTTTGGTTCTCAGTCAAGTGCTGTTCTGTAACTGGAATTGTTCTTCTTGTGCTTTTGTGGGTTTCCTCTGGATACTCAGGTTGTCTCCCTCAATCCAAAAACATGCACATCAGGTCAATCCCTGTTACCTGGGCAACCTGCTCAGAGTGGGCCACAGCTTCCTTGCATTGGCTGCAGCTTCCTCCACAACCCTGATGAATAGGTGGCACAGATAACTGATGGATGGATGATATGTGGGGCGGCACAGTGGTGTAGTGGTTGGGATGTCCAGTTCAAAGCAAGAAAGTCCTGGGTTTAAGTTCCATACTCAACAAGGGCTTTTCTGTGTCGAATTTGCATGTTCTCTTTATGCTTGTATAGACTCTGGGTACTCCAGTTTCATCTGGGTACTCCAGTTTCCTCCCACAGTCCAAAGACATGCACCATATGTGTGAGTGTGTGTGTGTGTATGTGTGTGTTGGCCCTGTAATAGTGTGGCAAGCTGTTCAGGGTGTAGCCTGCCTTTGCCCAGTGTGGGCTAAGATAGGCTCCAGCCTCCCCGTGAACCTAGCATGAATAATCAGTTTGGCACATGAGTGAGTGAGTAAGGATGATATTTGGTGCACGGACCTATAAGTACTCTGCAATCTGTTATCAGTTTCTGTGGCTTTTTAGCAAACTGCTGAGCTAATGCACTCCTGACGAGGTCGACCATTTCCATCCTCCATCCTGGAGTGATGCCAGACACCACTAAGAGACCAGCTTCTGGAGTTTTCATTTTTCCCTCCCAAAACACTTTATCATTATTAGGGTGGCGGGAGCCCATCCCTGTCATCTGTGGGCAAAGGTGGTTTACATCCTGAACAGCGTTCCAGTCCATTACAGGGCAAGACACGCAATCATTCCCTCTCACATTCACACCTTGGGGCAATTGACACAGGTGGCATGGTGGTGCAGCTGCTAGTACATCCGCCTAAAAAATGTATACATTAGGCTCTTCCAGACTCCCCCAGGTGTGAATGTGAGTGTGAATGGTTGGCCCTTCAGGGTGTACCCTACCTCTACCCAGTATTATTTGAGATAGGCACCAGCCTCCCTGCGACCCTAATAGGATTAAGCAGTTTGGCAATTCACTGAGGGCTGATGAGCATGTTTCATTGAGACTTCGGTGCCATGGATTTTGAGGAAAGCAATCAGAGCCAGAGCAATCCCCCAGAGTACTCAAAAACATTTGCAATCCTGCAAAAGAAACAGAAAATCAATTCTACTGCAGTTATCAATGTGTTTTTTTTAGCTGCTTAATGACTGACCTTTCCTTTAATAAGAAACACTGTATCCTGGACCAAGAAACCAGGAGACTGATTCAGAGAATACAGAGGAGAATGCTTAGATTTACACTAATCAGATGCTGCACTCACTCACACACACACACACGCACGCACGCACGCACGCACACACACACACACACACACACACACACACACACACACACACAC
>JBCNYG010000012.1:50419182-50430628 GCA_039654305.1 Porochilus rendahli | reverse complement strand
GTGATTGGCTGATTAGAAATTAAGTGTTAATGAGCAGTTGGACAGGTGTACCTAATAAAGTGGCCGGTGAGTGTATACCTATCACAAAAACAACAGCAGCAGTCTACACAGATTAGGCATAAATATTTCTCGTGATATGCCCTCATGTTTCCAAGACAGCCCGGTGACGTCCTTCTGTGCTTGCTGCTGGTAGTCCAACAGAAATGTTCCCTTCTTTGTTTAATCGTCTTCCTCTTCTGAACTGCATGTGCCATCATGCACCATACTGCCATGTTCTACTGATCACACACAGCAGTAACATCATAGTTATGTTTAGATGAAATTAAAGCACCATTCAAAGATTTTTGCAGGCGCTGAAAATTTAAAAATGGAAATTTTTCCAAATGGACGATTCTTGCTGTACGCGGCATGTCCTCCGGTGTGTGCTGTTGTATCACTCTTCAGCGTCAGTTTGGTGATACAGTATTGAAATCAGTAAATATGTACAGAGTGGATACATTCTGTCACCCAGCAAGTATCCACCAGTGAATCCACCATGCTTTGCCATTTGGCACATGCCAACACTGGCCCTAATGAAGGAGTCATGTGTATTCCCAGATCACTTGCCGCCGATGTTTGTAAAGAGGCTTCAGTCTTTAAATATGACCTGTGTATCCAATGCTGATACCAGGAATGTTTCTAAATGCATGGAATTGATCTTGGCTTCATGCACTGCATGTGTACTGTATTAAAACGTGTGCATAGTGCACCATGGATTTTGTAATTACATGGTGGGGTTAAGAGCAAGATGGTTCCTGGTTTCTTTTGCCAGTTCCTCCTGTCGCAGGCCAAGATGGACCATGATCTCATTCATGGCCAGCCAGTCAGCATGTTGTGCTAAGATCAAGGGTGTTCATATTTATGCAGAGAGCAGCACAGAGACAACCCGCCCAACCATGTGGGTGATGTAGTTATATTAAACAGCATCTCTGATTTAACAGCAATATAGAGTTGCCATCTTCATCTTCACCACATAAGCAGCTTCATTAGCTTTCCTCTAAGTAGTTGTGTAAATAATTGGCCAATCAATGTAATTATTAATAAGCAGTAAAATTTTGGCAGGTCAATGAGGATATTTATAGCAGCTTCTCCTTTTTTTTTTTTTTTGGTAGGCGTGCAGGCAGGCTCTGAATAACATCAATGGGTTGAGTTACTCACTAATTTACAAATAAGTTCACATTTAACATTATAGGTATGAGGGTCTTGCAAGGTGGCGTAGTAGGTTGCAGAGTTCAGTGAGGACGTGTCTGTGTGGAGTTTGCATGTCGTTTCCTCCGGGTTCTCCGGTTTCCTCCTACATGCATGTAGGATGCTCATTATCTGCTCCAAATTGCCCTTATTTGTGAGCATGAAAGGTTGTGTGTGTTGGCCCTGTGAAGGACTGGAGAGCTGTTCAGAGTGTACTCTCCAGTCGCCCCTTGTCCCTAATTGAGAATTTAAAAATTCAGAAAATTATATTAAGTCAATAATAGTTATGATGGGATTGGGGTTCTTGAACTATGACCAAGAAAACAAAGTAAATACCATTACCAATTTTTGTGGAAACTTACCAATTTACATTTATGGCATTTAGCAGACACCTTTAAGGTTGTCTGTGTGCTGACATGCAATGGTCTGGCAAGCAGTTTAGTTGACTTTCGCCCAGTGGCTGAGATGGGCACCATTCTCCTGGGACCGTACTGGGATTTAAGTGGTTTGGCAAACGAGCGAGTGAGGGAGCGAGCGAGCGAGTGAGTGAGTGAGTGAGTGAATGAGTTCTGTCACAACAACTCCAAAACTGCTGAAAGCAGAGCTTTAAAACTTCACTTCCCAGAGTTCACCACACACAAAAATCTGTCCACAAGGACTCCAGTTCCCATACACCACCCAAAATTTTACCATACGTGCCATCTGTATCTCAGTTATACTGGTTAAATGTTGGTTATTAATCTCTTTTTTTTGAGTGTTATTGGTTCATATTGATAGCTATGGTATGGCTCCAAGCCTGCATCTGTCTTCGCTTTCTCATCTAATTTCTTACCGAGCAGCACCAAATAATAAAACTGGAATGCTCCATATTAGAATATTGACTAACTGGCACAACTCCAGGTTTCTAGTTCAAACCATGATGTCACTGTGTGTTATTTAAATAAATTCAGCATAGTCAAGAATGTCAGATTTATGATTTATAGAAGATTTGGAAGATTTTGCTGTTTGGTATGAAATAAATTTCAGTAATGAAACATCTTGTTTAATATCTCTGAGTTCTGATTTGTATTTCTGTAGGGTTTAACTCCTTGGTTGGAGGCATAATGGGCTTTTCGATCCTAATCAGCGCTGAGGTGTTTCGCCATGAGCCCAACGTCTGGTTTCTGGATGGCACCATTGGGGTTCTGATAGGCCTCATCATTTTAGCTTATGGAATAAAGTAAGTGCTTGAATTTTTGCATCAATAACATACAGGACTTTAGACTGTATAGAACAAAATTAATCAGAAAATAGAACTATACAATACCACAAATACGACAATATATATGGCGCAGCTGTGGCCTAATAGTCAGAGGAGTGTATATGTATATATATATATAATGTAATAAATACGATCATTTTTAATATTCGTTCACAACGAGGAAGAATGGTGAAAGTCAAAGTAGAATGAATATTGATCACGCTTTATTTTTTTGATACAGGTTGTTAATTGACATGATACCACGAGTACGACAAACCAGGAACTATGAACGCTTTGAGTGAAAAGCTTTCAGGAGCAAACAGCATACTCCCCCCTCCACCTCCAGCACAGAAATACACCCATCTGCAAACACTCCAGGCAAGAATACAGCTTGTGACACCATCTGTATTTTGGCAGCGATTACAGGACTAATTACCACCTCATTTGATCAACAATTTTAAATGTAATCTCCAAGCACAAAAAAAGAAAAACAATGAAGACCCCCAGCAGGAGATGGGTTCTAGATTGATCCAGGTCAAGAGACCAACGAACCCAAAGCCAGCACATCCTGATTGTTGGATTAAAGTCTTGGAAGTATAAATTCCTTGATTTTACATTTACCTCTGGTGCTGGGTGTTGTGTGTGTGAGTGAGTATAGATTTTTTTCTACAGGTCAAGATTCAGGATGCATTAATATCAATATACTCTAACAGATGTTACCCATGTTGATGAGGAATTTCCAGTCAGAGAAAACAATGAATTACAGTTTATAGCAGTAAGGAACAGATAATCCACATATCCAAACTCTCCTCGACCCAAACCGCCTCACAGTAAGAAGGTCCTGGTTTCAAGTGGGTGTTTCTCTTTGGAGTTTCCTCCACATACTCTGGTTTCCTCCCAGTCCACAGAAATGCACACTAGGCTATTTTCCCACGGTATGAGTTTGGGTGTGAATGGTCATGTCTGTGTTAACCTTTTGATGGACTGGCGAGCTGTTCAGGGTGTATCCTGCCTTTGCTTAGAGTCGGCTGTGATAGGCTCCAGGCTCCCTGTGACCCTAGTTAGATTAAGCAGTTTGGCAAAAAAATGAATACTTACAGTAAACTGGTGGAAAGTATATAAATATTTCTGAATAACATGCCTGTATTCTGTGATAATACATGGTATCAATGCATCCTTAATCTTGATAATCCCACCACACAGGTCTTATATTTTAATGGGCGTCATTCCACTGAAGGTCAAAGTTGTGTTTCACCTCTAGTTGTATTTTACCGACTAACAAAGCCATGTCTTGAGATCAAATAAATAATAACCATTTATTACATACATTACTTTCAGGAAACAGAAACACTTGGTAGCTTCCCAAAAATTCATCCAGGATGCCTATTCCCAATATGAGCATAAATAAACCAGTATGCTCCTTATATATACAGAGTTATACTTTTGTCATTTAGGAGCTTAGAACCCAAGAATGTGTGATGTGTAGCAATAGTAATATCTCTAGCATTGCTCTAAAACACATTCTGTGTTGTCAATTGTCAGATATCATGCAGATTTATAATAGTCAACAAACAGTATGATGGGATAAGTGAAAAGTAATGGCAGCTCTCTTTATTTATTAAATACGTGATGAGTTGTTATATTTAACAGTACCGACAATTTCACCAAGAATACTGTACATACACAATATAATATATTTAGCTTACAGTGTTTGTAACTGCACAAGATGCTTTCCAGAACCCAGATACAGAGATCCTAAACCCGCTTTGATTTCTAATATAATGCCAATAAGACTAAAATCAAAATCGGGAACAAATTATCCAAGGGGCGGCACGGTGGTGTAGAGGTTTGCATGTCCACCTCACAGCAAGAAGGTCCTGGGTTCGATTTTCAGGCTGTGTGGAGTTTGTATGTTCTTCCCATGCTTGAGTGGGTTCCCTACGGGCACTCTGGTTTCATCCCACAGTCCATAAACATGCACATTAGGCTGATCCAAATCACCCCTAGGTGTGAGAGTGAGTGTAAATGGTTGTATGTATGTTAGCCCTGCAATGGCCTTGGTGAGCTGTTCAGGGTGTACTCTGCCTGTGCCCAGAGTCAGCTGAGATGGACGCCAGCCTCCCTGTGACCTTAATTAGAATTAAGCGGTTCAGAAAATGAATAAATGAATGAGTCTGCTTCTAGTTCCTTTTTTTTTAAAATTGCATCCATAGTCACTGCATTCACGTATGAAATACCTGCACAGTATATCGTCACACAACTGTTCTATGGTTTTAATGAGCACATTGCCTAACAAGCACACTGTTGTACTGTTGTCTCTGTGTTGATACAGTCTTGCTCATGATTAGCTAAGAAGTTTTCTTAACGTTTATATCAAGCTTAATCATTTCTATGGATATTAAGTATTAAAGAGCACGCATCACACCAGTGGTTATTATGGGAATCATTAAAGCCATTAAGTTAAATAAGGAACATTAAATTCGTTTAAACTGAATCACAGATACATGTATACTATTTAGAATTGTTTATTATCATCCTTTTTTACCCGTCCTAACAGCAGGGGCACTGAAAATAACCTGAATCCTGCCATAACCATCCGTGACCGAGATTCTATGGGAGCTAACTGGCCAAGCTCTCATGGGAAGGAGAGATGGCATATGTTCACTTCCCTGCCAATCATGGTCGTCTGTGAGTTAATTTTTTATGAGGGGGGGCGGATGTCACGGAGGGGGCATGTCGCGTGTCACGGAGGGGGCATGTGCATGCTTACGCACCTCACCTGCTTACGCAATACATAATGGGTGGGAATCGGATACGACTAAATTCGGGGGAGAAAATGGGGGAAAAGGTACAGAAAAAAAGAACCTGGATTTCTCTTTGTCTTTTAATGCACATGCAAACATAGGCTGTGACCTTCCAACAAAGTCATTTAATAATATACAACACGGTGTTTGCAATGAATATCACTGTCATACTTAATAAGTGAGTTTGTTCAGTAGAACACTTTGTTACACTCTTTTATCGGCGCTACTTCCTGTGCGGTTTGCAAGAATCTAAGAATGTATTTATTTTATCTTCATTCACTATGTGGCACTTATTCGAAAGAATGTTCTTCCTCTCTCTGTACAATGTGCTTGTTCCATGCTGAGTCTTCGAAGTTACCTGGATTTCTAGTAATGCTACAGCTCTGGGGTTGTGGCTGGTTTTCCCTCCATACAATGGAACCATCTTCCCCTAGGTCAGATATTCTCTTTTGTCATCTAACATCAAGAGGATTGTCAGACAAACCATGCTACAAGACTCTCGCACAAGCTTCTGGTCTCTGAACTCCTTGGAAGATGGTTTCCATGGGCACCAGCTAGTGGGGTTTTTAAAAGAATTTTCTACATTAATATAATCTGACACATCATCAAATTTTCACACAGCTCCTAAGAGTAGATTAACCCAATTGAGGCAAGCAGCCTCCCCTGATTTTGGTAGATAAGGTAGATATGGTCTGCTGGGCTTTTACACTTAAGTCTACTATATTAGCTCATCAGGCCAAATACCGATTTTCATAATGTGAAGCAACTGGAATGGGGCACTAGTTCATCACAGGTTACCTTCCCAGCATTTACTGATATTCATGTGTACTGCTGGGTGGACAGAGGCATACTTATGATTGAGACTTTGTCCAGGAGTCTTAGCGTGGTGGGTTTGTAAAAGGCTTTGAACCCAAGCAGCCTCCCCTGATTACCAGTGGCATCAAATACTATCAGTGACAGACCACTGGCTCTCGTGTGCTCCTACCATGAAGCTACCAATTCGGGACACGTCCACACTCCTTGGACATCTCCCAACTCTTTGTCTCATGGCTATGCCACCATTTGATGTTTGATTTTAATGCTGGTATTAATCCTGCAAGAGAAATTTCACTCTGCATTTAGCTCATCCTAAGTAAGTGCACACATTCGGAGCAATGGGAAGCCACATCATGGCACCCTGAGAGTAGTGGGGGGTTAGGTGCCTTGCTCAAGGGCAATTCAGCCTTGAAGGTGAAGCAAAGGGAAAATGCTGCTTACTTCCCCTGCTGACACACATTTTTCCTGCCAGTTCAGGAATAGAACCAGTGACCTTTCAACCCTAACCCACTTCTCTAACTATTACGCTACAGCTGCCCCTTTTGCCCTATGAAGGTGAGGGAAGTAACATAATTTCTTGGCATGGCACTAGTCATCCCTTCCCCAGACAAATTCTCCATTTGATTCAGGGGCAAGACATAAAGGACTCCTTTGTGTCAAGGGACCTTTGTGTCCCTTGAGTGTGGCCCACTGTGTCAGGGATACTATTACATGGGTCAGACATCCAGGTTTTTCTCTGAAATGCCACTTTATGAGGACCATCTTCTTCTCATAAGCATGATTTAAAGATTGTTATTAGGCATGCTATTCCAGGAACTTGTTGTTGTCCTTACCTGGACATCACTCCTAGCATCAGAGGATGTGTATGGAGGTTATCTGAAATCCAGTTAGCCCTGACGTAAGTCCGGTTCCTCATTATATATTTGGCATTTGATATCCAGGTAATTCTCAACCAGCTGATGGTTACGGGAGGTAAAATACAATAATTATATACATGCAACTGTGGTTCTGTAAGCCCTAACATCAACATTCAGAACTGGTAGCAACCTGGTAAGAATTCAGTGAGAAGGCTGCATGGAAGTTTGCCTGTATGACAGCGATATTTATTGTGCTTAATAGAACTCAAGTAGGTTACCCCGGGTTCTAACAGCCAGAGTTAGGCATTTAATGCTTAACGGTACAGCGTGTAAGAATTAGCAGTACCTAGCAGCGTTAAGTGTGCTGAGGTTCTAGACTGCATCCAACTGAAATGTCATTCCTGCCTCTGGCCATTCGAAGCCTGTATGGTTCTGGGTTACTGTAGAAACATGGCGTTGCAAGATGGCGGCCTCTTTGAGATGGAACCTGCTCCTAACGTAGATACAAACAGCTTATTGTAAGGTTCCGAAAACTCAACGACTTCTTTTTTAATGATTATAGATTAATACAAAGTATTTATTGCTGATATGCTTGATTTTTGCTAATAGATCTTTTTATTAATATGCTCGCCAGACAGCAGCAATGCACAATCGTAAACTAGAACTCTACATGTCACCTAATATTATCTTCATGCTATAAATGATGTGGATGTATCCATGTGTCTATTTCTTAACCAAATTATTTATACTCTGTAATCTAAGATGTTCTGATTTATATGACGATGTAACTTGAACTGAGTATGATCTGCTCACAGCTTGACATCTCAGCTCACCTACAGCACACTGATATGTAGCGCCACTACTGTTGGATGACAATCAAGGCCAGACCATATCATGATCTCTCACTGTAGCACGACTAGGTTTGTTTCACTGCAGTGTTGAGGTCATTAGCTTAGCAGCTTCTTTGTATAACTTATTTATTTATTCATATTTGTTCTTGTTGTTGTTCTTGTTTTTAATGCTGTTGACTTAAATCTGTGATGCGTAAATAGTTATCTCTGATCATTGACCTCAGTGAATTATTGTGTTTCTTTGTTATGGAAGCAATCAGTATAATGGAACAGGCTGCTGATGTGATGTATTATATAATCCATCAAAAGTCATAGTGTTTACATCATTGCTACTGATAAGCCTACTCTCATCTCTCTGAAAATTCTCAATGTAATCTTTTGTACTTGTTTGATGGTTTGCAGCGTCAGCGTGTAGAGCTTCAGATTCCAACTTGTTTCTATTTGCGTTTGTCTTTATTTTTTTTCCTCTTTATGATTTTATTAATTAAATTATAGGTAATTAGCTTGGGTGGACACCCCACTGCCACTTATGAACCACTGCTGTCAATAACAGCAATGATTGAGTGATTCTTTTTGTAAATCGTATAATTATTTTACTGTTACGTTTATGGTGTTAACTTATTGAATTATGCTTGTAGTTGTTACTGTACACAACTTATCCAGAACCAAAAGATTGTGTTGTCTCTTTGTCTAATACTACTCTACTCTTTAATGTAAAGCTAACATTAGCACTAAACTTGGACACATACTGTATACTGTAGTATTAGCCTTGGCTGGTTATTTAGCAATAGTATATGCTTAGCTGAGCCATTTCTGCTTTAGCTTTGCATGGGAAACTAATGTCTGGTTGAAAAACGTGTCTGTGGTACTGCCGAAAATGTGCTGTATATTAGAAATGAGCTGATATACTAGATAGCTTAGTTTACATTGAAATTATTTATGGAAATAAAATATGCATTAATAACTGTTGTCTCATTGAGTGATTATTGTTGCATTGAAGTCAAATCAAAGTGTTATTATCATTATATTAACCATATGAGAAGCAAATAGATTGCTAAGTGTCATTTAAAACCAAGCAAAATAACTCTCATTGACTCACTTCCCAAACTGTTTAACACTACTAGGGTCACGTGGAGGCTAGAGCCCATCTCAGCCAACACTAGGTGGGGTACTCCCTGAACAACTCAGCAGACTACTGAAGGCCAACACACACAAACACATAACCATCACATCCACACCTGGGGGTAATTTGAAAACAGCCATTTAGCCTAATGTGCATGTCTTTGGACTCTGGAGTTCCTGGAGGAAACCCACGCAAGCACAGGTAGAACATGCAACAACTTCACTACATGTACACCATCAGCTCAGGACAGACTACTGCATTAAAATTATTAAATATTAAAAAAAAAAACCCTTCTTTAAAAAAACAAGACAAGAAAGAGCAAAATAATTATATTTCTATTTTACCCTCTCTTGTAATCTTCTTCTATTGTGTTATTATAAATAATAAAATACCTGGTCTTAAAATGATTTTTATCCCTTGCCTCCTGTGACGGGTTTACATAATAGAAAAAAGACTAAAAAAATCTATAGTATGGCAAAGTTGATATATAAAAAAGAGGGTGTGAAGTCACGTGTGTGTGTGTGTGTGTGTGTGTGTGTGTGTGTGTGTGTGTGTGTGTGTGTAGTTCAATATCTACTGATTAATCTACACATTCTAAAATGATGCCACAGAAATGTAGAGGTATAAAATTCCAGAGCTTGCTGGTGGTAAGAATGCGAGACCACAATCCACAATCGCCATTAAAAAGACAATAAAAAATAAACAACAACCACAAAGAGGAAAGTGTCTCCTCCACACACACACACACGCACACACACACACACACACACACACACACACAAAACAAAGCAGTGTATATTTTTCTAAACCATTAATTAGTCTAGAAGGCAAAGCAGTGAACTACAGACCAAAGAATAATTTCCGCATACAACAAAAAAACACCCAGAGCATCAGCATAAGAACAGAAACCGGTTAATACACCTAATCTGCAAACACAGCAATAAAAAAAAGTGATTTAACATAGCTTATTTAAAAAAAATCCCAAGGCTTCATTCAAAGCCTAGTCTGACAGTTCTGAGTATGCACATGGAAGCCATATCACAAAGGCAAACAAAAATCATGCAGCCAGTTCCCCCAGCGGTCTGCAGATGCATTAAACAGATCCATTCTATGACTAAAAAGCAGTTGTTGTGATGCAGATATGATGCAGAATGAGATTCTCAAGTTTACAAATGATAACCCCCTGACAGAGATGATTGAAAGCATGCTTGAGAACACACTATATTTTCATGGATTTAGGAGGAAAGAAGAGGAGATAACAAAGGCTTAAGAATGGTGCCCCACAGGGGAGTATGCTCACACCACTTCCTATCAACATCTCCACCAATGATCAATCAAGGAGTGAGGGTAGCCACCGATTTATCTAGGCAGATGTTCTTGGCATAGGTGCATAAGAAGCTGATTTCCCAGTATCAGAAGAAAGACTGTCTACTGTCCCAGACAAGTTGCGACCATACTGTAAAAAGAACCATCTCCAGGGCAATCCATCAAAGCCACAATTGGGTGCCTTCCATCTGCGGGGTTGTGAAGCCAAGCATCGACTGAAGATTAACTTGTCAGGAACCTCTCTAGGACACTTTGGACACCAAGTTTACTTAGGTGTTACCCTGGACATGTGCCTCTCATAAAAACCACATCAAGAAGACCAGGAGTAAATTGTGTACAAGGAACGACATCATCAGTAAGGTCTCTGGTACAACTTGGGGAGCTTCCCCACAGACTCTTAAGACAACAGCATTAGCTCTTTGATATTCAGCTGTTGCTTATGCTTGCCCTGTGTGGGAAAGATCTAACCTGGATCCAGTCATCAACACCAGTTGTTGTGTTATTACAATCAACACCTACTGAGAACATGAATATATTGGCTGTCATAACCCCTCCAGACACACGAAGATGAAGTTGGCAAGAAAAAATGTCAGTGATAGGCTATAGATAAAAGGCATCCTCTGTTCATGTAGAAAGTATGTGAAAGCATGTGAAATGTAGAAAGAGCTCATTAAAATGTGTGAGCCCCCCATAAGTATCTAACAAGTGTAATGAAAGAGTCAGCATGTGGAAAGAACGGCTCAGGAACCTTTCATCATCCACAACAATGGAACTTGGTGCAAGCAAAGAGCTGCCTCCTGGGAAGAAGTTAGGCTATGGAGACTGGCAGCAGCAAGAACTCAGCAACAGTAGGGCTTGAACCCTTGACCTTCAAATCAGTAAGCCAGCGTCTTAACCACTGAGCCACCAATGCCGCATTTAGTTTACCTATGTTTTGGATATTGCTCATTAAGTATTCTTATCCCTTTGAATGTTAATGCTCCTGTTTTGTCTTTTTCAATCTGTGTTTAATAAAACACTTTGGCACTCTGCACTTGTACCCAGCCTTTCTTCCTTGCATCCTTTACCTTCTGACATAGAGGTGCAGTTTACAAGAAAAATGTAAAAATAGGCCTTATATATATGTACTGTATATATAAAATCCTGAGTCGATATTCCGTAAGAAAGTGCTCAAATCCCCTGATGAGTGGGCAACCATGAAA